>PVHP010020349.1:0-32308 GCA_004024765.1 Zapus hudsonius | reverse complement strand
TTTCGACACAAGGACCTCTAAGCCCACAACAATAAAGCAGCCTTATTACTCACCCACCACGACTCAGGGAACTAAGCGGAAGAGGGGGCGGAAAGATTGTGAGAGCCGTGGTGGGGGAGACTGTCCGGAGGCATGACACCCATCAGTGACAACACACTTGGGCCAGGAAGACTGGGATGAGTACTAAGATATACAGGATCCCCTGCCACAAGGACTAATACAGACAGCCCACAGAGGAGGATATACAACTGATCAGGGATGGGGAGGGGGGGAATTGGGGAATTCGGGATAACAACGCATGGTTTGCCCACTAAATAATGTAACACATTATGGACAATAAATATATATTAAAAAAAAAAAAGTTACAAACTTTCAATACACAATGTCATAGTAAACATTCCAGAAATGAGAGTAAATATTCCCATTCCAAAGAAAGAAATGAGGCATAGCAAGGAAAGATCAAAAGCAAACAAAGTAAACATCAACTCCCTCCATATTCCTTTTGCAAACCAGTTGTAAAAGACAAAAACTCACATAGCCAGGCAAAAGTCCCACTTTTTTGGAACCAATTTTCTGTCACAGTTGCATTCTCATTGCTGGGAAAAAAAAACAATTATCCAGAAGCAGTTTTTAGGTAAGGATTTATTTATTAAGGGGAGGCTTCATAATGGTGGAGAAAATATACAATAATATAAAACATAAAATTATAAAATAAAGAATATAGCATAAGGTAATAGCTGAATATCAGGTCTCCTTAGCAGCAAGCAAGAAGGAGAGAGTATGACCTGACTACCACTGGTAAGCTGAGCTGGACTATAAAATGCCAGGCCCTCTGCCCCCTGGGAGATATGCCTCACCTCTTCCAACAAGGCTCTACTTATCAAGGATCCACCATATGAGATTGTGAAACTTAATCACAAACACATAAAGATAAGAAGGCTGTGGGGAACATTTTACATTCAAATGACTATATAAAGTTTTTCCTACAAGTTGCAGTGACTCATACTGGCTCTTCCCCAAAACAGAATTAGGTATCAAATTCAGTATCAAAATGGCATAGGATTCTTAGCATATCCTGCCTTCAAAGTTAGAATGTCTGTTTGCATTATGAGAATATAAAACAAACAAACCAATGTGTGCTGGAAAGTAAGTATTATATATAGCATAATAGGGCTATTTCTATAATGTTGATCTGAACTTTAGAATAGATGCATATCACCTTGCATTATCATTAGTATTTAGAGAAACATCATTGTTAAAATCATTTTATGATTTTTCCATTTTCTTAGTCCTCCTCATTCAAATATGCATATCTTTTGTGGTGGTTTGACCAGATTTTAATGAGAAAAGAAGCACACTTGTCTTCATGCAATGGAATTCTTTCTTAAAACACATTTTAATAACTGGATATCTATTCTTGCCTCTGACCTAAATCCAAGAAGTTGATAGCCAACTGGCCACCTGGGTATTCCCATCAGTGTTTGATAAGTATATCGATGATCTTGAAACTGTCCTCCCAGGATGATCCTCTCCCTTGGTGATTCTGCTACTCTTACAAATTCTTAGGCCAAAGATCCAGGAGTTGCTTTTGATTGCGCTTATATTTGTCATCTCTTGCTTCCAATACACCATCTGAACTTTTAGTTCTAATCTAGACTTTATCACACTTGAACCATTTTCACTCCTTTTACTCTGGCCCTGTCTGGGATTCACCATGATATCTCTTTCCAGAGTTACTGTAATATCCCCTTCATTCACCTCTTTCCCTTCTGACTTCCCCTAATCCCGCATTCAAACATAACAAGTACAGTTATATTTTTATGATGCACACTAAATCGAGACAAATCTCCGCTTCACAACTTCAGATAAGATCTTATTAAAATCTAAGATTTCTTAATCAGATTTTTAAATTTGAGTTTTCTACCCAGCACTTAAAGAAAACATTCTAACCCCCATCCAACAGCAACGTGATGAGTCTTAAAGCACCAACTCTGACTTGTGTAGGAAAATTTTTATGTTAATTAGATCTCTCTGTTAAAAAGGAGAAAGAAGAGATAGGAAAAAACTGTGGCATGGCTTCAGTCTTCTCATTCCTGTTTTCCTGGATATCCATGTACCTCCACCTTCACATCCCATGGCTACTTACTCTAACATGCTCTTCACTTTACACTCAGCTGTTCTGTGCTGGTTTTTTTTTTTTAACTTTTATTACTATCATTATTACTCCAATTGATGTGTCCTGTTCCAGGACACCTGGTTTTTAAAATGCAGAGCACTCCTTCTATGAGTTCTCCTGGGTATTTTCTCCCAAGTCACTTGTTGTAAGTTTAGAGGTTGATTAGATTATGAAAGGAAAGAAGACAGAGCTCTTGCACATGAGAAGGTAGGAGTGGGTCAAAGCCCCACAAGTACTTTTTAGACAAACAATAGTTGGCTGTTCTGGGTGGATGGCTGATTCAGGAGCACTAGAAATCTCTCTTATTCTGGACAACCGCACCAGCAGACCCGTGAATTACAGAACTTGCATGTCAGGTATCTACTGAAACCCAGAAAATTCCAAGTGAGGGCTTGAGTGGAATTTTGAGGTTAATTTAGACTTAGAGCAGCTGTGACTATGATGTTGTTACCCATTCCTTTTCTCTTGGTTCTGTGTCAGCATGTGGACTTCAAGGATGGCTTCCTCTAAGGCTGCTCAAGCAGACACAGACATGAAGGACTCTGTCCGCCCCCAAGATAGCATAGACGACTGTTGCACCTGCTTTACAGGTGAATGTTCCCCCTCTCTGGTTCTCTGGTCGATGTAACTTCCAAGAAATTCAAAGTTCCAACACATTTTTCCCTCTACAGAAAAGAGACACACAGAATACAATAATATTTAAAAGAAACTTGTTATAGAGGAAAAAAATCAAATCCACAGACTTGGTAGTGAGTGAGAAGTTATGGAGGTCACAGCTTAGGTTGGTCCTTAGCCTGAAGATAGCCTACAACACCATAAACTAACACAAACATGCAGAGTTATTAGATAAAAAATGCCCTAGTTTTAAATTAAAAAGGAACAAAGTGTGCAAAAAAAACACAGTACTGTGTGACTCATTGAAACAATAACAACAAAAAATAAAGTAAAACTGTTGATTATAAACAATGAAGTCTAGTAGACAAAGAATTTAAAACAACTGTCATAAATCCACTCAGAGAACCAAAGGAAGACTCAAGGAGTCAAGCAAATAATACATAAACATAATGGAAATGTCAAGATGAGACAAAAGATTTAAAAAAGAAACTAAAAAGAAATTCTGGAGATCAAAATACAATAAATAAAATGAAAAACTCACTCGGGGGATTTAAAAGTCACATTTGAATAGACGGAATAACTGACAAGGTTACTGATGGAACTGTGGTAAGTGTAAAAATATTAAAGAAAAAGAGCCAAGCCAAAAGGATCTGGAGACACATCAGACTAATACAAGAATTATGGAGACTGTTTCCATTGTGGGTTGTTGCGGTCAGCTTTCTAGTTGCTGCGCAGAAAGAACCCAAACAAAAGCAGCTTGTGGAGGAATGGGTTTACTTGGTTTACGGACTCAAGGGGAGACTCCAATCTTTCAGGGAAGATGATGTCATGAGCAGAGGGGTGGACATCACCTCTGCCACAGCACTGCAAACAGAAGCTGGAAGGTGTGCCAAACACTGGCAAGGGGAAGCTGCCTTATAACCCCATAAGCCCTCCCCCAACAACACAGCTTCATCAAGGTTGTAAAATCCAAACTGCCATCAGCTGAGGAATGATCTATCAGAACACATTCATTTTTTTGTGGGGGACACCTGGATCAAACCATGACATGGGTCTAGGGAAATTTTTCACTAGCTATACCTCCTCCAAACATGGTCTAATATCTAAACACTGCAAAGAACTCAAAAAACTAAACAATAAAAAGTCAAATGACCCAATCAAAAAATATGTTAGAGATTCAACAGAGAATTTTATAAGGAGGAAACACAAATGGTCATCACACACTTAAGGAGATGTTCAACAACTTTAGTCATCAGAGAAATGACCAAATCCTAGACTCCTAGTCTTATTAAATTAAAATGACTCCTAGACTTCTTCCCACCTCACTCAGGATGATATACACCAAAAAAATCAAATGATAACAAATGCTGGCAAGGCTGTGTGGAAAAAGAAACCCTTACAAACTTATGGTTTCATAAAACCACTATGAAAATCAGTATGGAGACTCCTGAAAAAGAAGAAAATAAATGTACCATTTGATCCAGCTATACTGGCTATACTGCTCCTGGACTCCAAGGACTCTACTCTTACTATAAAGGTTCTTGCTCAATCATATTATTTTAGCTCTATTCACAATAGCTAGGAACTGGAGTCAGACCAGATGCCCATCAACTGATGAATGGATAATGAAGATCTGGTACATGTACACATTTATAGTCTACTCAGCAGTAAGAAAAATGAAATAATGAAAGTTGCAGGAAAATGGACAGAGTTAGGAAAAAATCATTCTATGTGAGGTCACATAGGCACAGGAAGACAAGCACTGCATGAACTCTCTTCATATGAGGTTACTAAGGGATCAACTGGAGCTGAGTGCAAATGGAAGTTAACATGAGGAATCCAAGCATAAAACTAGAGAGAAGAAATGGGGTGGGAGGGGAAGAGGGGTGGCCTGCCTGCCAGGGTGGGGGAGAGGTGGAATGTCAGTAGTGGGAGGGGCTTGAAGATGAGAGGGTAGGGAGGGAATTACAGAAAAGTTTAGATAGTATTAAGAATCAGTTTCCAGGGCTAGAGAGATGGCTCAGCAGTTAAGGCACTTGCCTCCAGTGCCTAAGGCCCCAGGTTCAATTCCCCAGGACCCTCATATGCCAGACCGATAAGGTGGTGGCCCTGGTACTCTCTCTCTCTCTCTCTCTCTCTCTCTCTCTCTCTCTCTCTCTCTCTCTCTCTCTCTCTGTATTTCTCTGCTTGAAAATAAATAAATAAAATATTAAAGTTGTAAATTCTTTAAAAAAAAGAAACAGTTCCATGGAAACCCTCACTCTGACTAGCATTCTACAAAATATAACCACCAGTAAATGGGGAGAAAGGACAGGTTGGACAGAATGAAGCAGAAGCTTAACCTTAAAACCATGGACTCTGGCTGGTAAATTCCAAGCCCAGAATTGGGTGACCTGCCCACAGTGAGCTGTTGTCCTGGAGATCCCATGAGGTTCCGAAAACAATATAGGCCATTGTTAAAACACTTGATTACCTGCCAGAGCTAAAAAGTAAAGCCTTATTGCTGAAGACACCAGAAGCTGAGGTCAAAGGACATCAAAATACTCTGCTGACCAAAAGGTAAATGAGCTCCTTCCTACCTAGTCCTCTTATTTCTGGAGAGCCCTATGGGAGCCACTGGAGAACAATGGTCACCAACAGCATGAATAAGCAGGGGGCTCCACTGACTATGAAATCAACCAGCTAGATAAGAATTAAGCCCTTGTGCAATAGAGGCATGCAGCATTTAGAGATATCCAACTATTCTCTCATTGGACAGATCGTATATCTGGGACTGGAAACAAAGTTAAAATCCCAAGGTCAGGAAACCAAGACTTCAAAGAGCAGCCCATTACCTTATGGGGAAGAGTGGGCTTATGCACCAAAAATCTTTCAAACGAATTTGCAAACCCCCTTTAAACCAAGCTTTCTCATATTTGTTTGGAGAATCTGCTGAGTTTTACAGATGGCAGAGAAAACAGAGGAAAGCCAAGGTCCACCAATAAGACAAGAAGATAGCTAACTGCCCACCATGAGATTTGCCTCTTCTACCATACAAGCAAGGGACCTGGAGAAAGTGCAGAGAAAGAAATGTTCTTACTGCTAGCTTGACAACCAAGGCCAGGTGATGGTGACAAACTTGATAATTAATCAAAATCTATCAAAGCAGAAATACAGAGGTGACAAAGAACTCAACAGTAAATTAGACTGCCAACAGGCCTGCCATGACTCAGAATATTTTGGAAGAGGAGGCGGAAAGATTGTAAGAACTACAGAATAGATAGATACCCTGAGGCACAGACACCAGCCCCTGCCCCCTCTCCTCCACCACAACCCCACAGAGACTGGTTGAAGACTCCATGACCCCACATTGAATACCATAATCCCACTGAGAAGGGTTCCAAGGGAAAGAAGAGTCAGGGCAAGGGGATGCAAGAGTATAACCCACTTTATATAAAATAATTTTTAAATAAAAGAATATTTTAAAAGGAGAGGGAAATCTACTCAATAAACTATACTGGGAAAATTGGGGAAGAAAGTATCATGGAGTCTGCAAGGACTCCAAAAGAGAATAGAGACAAAATCTGGGCACAATACTCTGATGAAATACATGAATATAAATGTCTAAGAAGTTCAATGGATTCCTATAAAATGAGCTCAAAGAATCACTTAAACACATTATAATCAAATTATTTAGAAGCTAAGAGAATTTTGAAAGCAATAAGAAAAAAAGTTACCACATCTGATGCCTATCGCCCTGAATCCCCAGTTCCAGTCAAGGGCTCCCCCTCCCTAAGTGGAATATTTGGCCAAATTTAAAAGCTGTTGATTGTCTCCTCCAGGCCCAGGTTTCTCCATTGCACGAGTGCTCCTTTGTTGGTTCACTGTTCTCTTCCAGTAGGAGGTGCGGTCAGCCTACTCATGACCACAGACTGTGTTTCATGCCAGTGGTCTGTTTACTGCAGCTGTTGTTGATCTGCTTCCCCTGGAAGCTTGTGTAGTGCCTTCCAGCACTGCACTAACTGCCATCTGGGGGCTGGTTACCATTCGAGACCTCGAAGGGTCTCTCGATGCTGATCGATGGCATTTCGTGGTTTCTTCAGCAACAGGGTTTTGCCTCAGGCCTGGGGAGGGCATTCAAGGGCTTTGACAGAATTCTGTCTTGTTTTTGGAGCCTCATGGGTCACTTTGGTCAGCAGCTCAGTGAGGGAAGGTACAGGTGACTGGGACCAGGGGTTGTCAGACTGATCAATTATTCACAGGCTTAGACTCTCTCCCCTACTACTTATGGCCCCTCTTGCCAGTCGACGCCCACTACTTGCTCTGTAGGTTACAGTATGTTCGTGAGGATTATATATTTTTGAACCTAATTTGGTTTAGCCTCATGCTTAAGCCGTTCCCCTCCCCCATCCCTTACCCCTCATTCATAACCTCTCACTTCTTTCTACTAGTCTGTGTAGAGTTTACGGTTAGCCTGGTTAAGGACCACATATGAGGGAGAATACGTGGCGTTCCATTCTCTGATCTTTTGAGTGTTCACTTAGTAAGATCTTCTCAAAGTCAGACCATTTTTTCTTAAATTTGATTTTTCCTTTCAGTTGAGTAGAGTGCCATTGTGTAAATATACCATAGTTTTGCTGTCCATTCCTCCATGGATGGGCATTGGCTGAGATCCTGGCAAGAGATGAGCCACCACAGCCATATCCTGGAGGATCCATATGGAACCCTGCAGAGAATGACAGGATGAACAAGGGACCCACAGCCACAGACATTCAATCAACACAGGATAAGCCAGGGTGACAGAAACCAACAATTTTTGACACAAAGACCCCTAAGCTCACAACATTAAAGCAGCCTTAATACTCACTCACCATGACTTAGAGAATTGAGCAGAAGAGAGGGTGGAAAGATTGTGAGAGCAGAGGTGGGGGAGACTATCCATAGGCATGGCATCCCTCAGTAACAACACACTTGGGCCAGGAGAATCAGGCTGAGTACTAGGCTATCCATGGTCCCCTGCCAAAAGGACTGATCCAGACGACCCACGGAGGAGGATATCCAGCTGATTGGGGATGGGGAGGGGGGCATTGGGGAATTGGGGATAACTCATTGTTTGCCCACTAAATAATGTAACTCATTATGGGCAATAAATATATATTTAAAAAATGTTACCACAAAGAATTCTCAATAAGCTCATCAACAAATTACACACCAGAAAGTTTGGAGGTTAGAAGATATTGGAATGATATATATTTAGGATACCAAAAGGAATATATATATATATATATATATATATATATATATATATATATATATATATATATCCTATCATACCTAGGGAGATTGCTCAATGGTTATAAGTGCTTGTCTTTAAAGCCTGTTGGCCTGGTTTTGATTCCCTGTTACTCGCATAAACCCATATATACAATGATGCATGCATGTTTATTGTTTTTTGGAGCAGCAAGAGGCCCTAGTATGCCCATTCTCTCTGTCTGTGCCTCTTTTTCCCTGTATCTTTCTCTCTCTGTCTCTCTGAAAGTCCATGGTTTTGAATCTTAGTCCCTAGGATAGAGATCATCTTTTTGTATATATATATATATATATATATATATATTCTTTTTTGTTTTGTTTAGTTATATAAGAGATAATATTCCTATTGCCTCACACAAGCCAGGAAAGCTCTTGATCCCTGGCTGAGTTATACCCACAGCCTCCTATGATGATGGTCAGAAGTAGCTGGGCCTTTAAGAGGTGCAGCCAAGTAGGAGATCACTGTTGATCCCTCTCCTGTATCTCACTTCCTATCCACCAATTGATGTATCCCTCATACACACACTACCTCATCATTTTGATGTCATACACCATGTCCTCACCAGAGCCAATCTGAAATTGGCATCAGGCAACAGAGCTAGGATATAAGTAAACATCTTTTCTTTTTACAGTTACCCATCCCGCTTGACTGCAAAAAGAATGGATTAATAACCTTGACTTTTGATTCTCATAAAATATTGCATTTTTTATAGTAATGGAAAACTGACTGATGTAGATGACAATTATTAATTTCCATTTAGTTTATTCATTTCTAGATCTTGGGTCTTATCCCAGTATCAGGCCTAAAATTGTTCAATAATTCCTGATAATAGAATGGAGTTATATAACACTAGGTAAATAAGCAAGGAATGAGATGAACACATGGATATGTTTGTCTCAGAATTTTTGAGCTTGCAGTCCATGATCAGTTGGCCCTATGGCTCTGGGTCTGTGGTGACTCATCAGGTCTAGAGCCCTTGGTGAGGCTAAAATCTTTGGGGCTGGGAAGACAAAGCAGAAAAAGCAGAACTTTGGGGCTGGGAAGACAAAGCAGAAAAAGCAGAACTGGTCCTTTCAAGGTCTTACCAATAATGAGCCAAACACCTTCATGAGGTCTCCCCTCTCAGAGCTTCCACTTTCACTCAATAATGCAAAGCTGGAGACGAAGCCTCTGACTAATGACCTCTTGCGACATTCCAGGCCCAAAGTCGAGCCAGAAGTTCTTCAAGAGGATTGGCAACTGGGAGAGCCAACATATATGATAACAACATGGACAGCAATTGTGCATGATAGTTAGAACTAGGGTATAAGAAGAAAGAGAAATTAATACTGTTAGATTTGAATGAGACATCAAAGGACTAAAAACTGAACCTGAAAGGCCATCAAAGAAAAGCAGTATATTGGAAAGAATCTGAGACCTTAGACTATGAATACCTTGCTTTAATGACATGGAGTTTGAGATCTTACAAAAGTACTGGCATTGTCTTAAAGTCCCAAATGGGCAAATTCATTAAAAGTCTGATGAAACTGTTTCGGTCAGACCACTTTTTCATTAGATCCTATACATTCTTTTTATGCAGAACACGATTCAGAGACTCATAATTTCCACCATAGGAAACAGAAGGACTGATAATATGTACATTATAGAATATAATATTCTTAATAATATTTAGAAAAATTAACATATTCAGAGGTAGAACCAAAAAAAAATCTGTCATCACAAATGTTAGTAAAATTAAATACTAGAATTGAACCACTATTAATAGGATTCCCTGTTCTGAACTTTTGTAATTCTACTGGTTTGACGAATACAAAACAGCCCGGATTGTAATTACTGTGCCCTTTGATGTTGTGTTCAGAGATTAATTCCATGAGGTTCTTCATCTGATTCTTGGGCTTCAATGACAACAAAATGAACTTAGGTTAATGATGAAAAAATCTTTTTTGACAGTTCAAGTTATTAAACATTGAAATAAGTTATAAAAGAGATTATTGAATCATTTTCTCTCAAAGCCGAAAAGAAAGCACAGATTCCCATCTTGCTGAGATGACTTAATAATAGCGGCTTTTATTGGAGGCAGATGGAGGGATGAATAACTGCCAAATTCTTTCAAATTTGATGATTCAAATCCTATACAGTTTGAAAAATACTTTGAATTGTGTGACAGAGTTCTTCACAGGCGCCGGAAGTCTATGCTGAATGCCACCATAGGGTATTTCTCGTCGTCACATCTGTCTTCTTTCTATCTGAAAGTTTTACTTGTGGTGAGAAGAAATAAGGAATCTAAAGGAAAAAATGAGGAAATAAAAAGACTTTTTCACATTTTTTTTTTAAAATTAACCTTTGTGGAATTGGATGGACTCGGAACCAGAAGTAGTATTTCTTGAGGACAAACTGAAGAGGTCTCTATAATTCTGCCCTTCCCACAGCCTCTCATTCACTGCCTTCTTCTATATTAACCATTATAAGTCTAGCACAATTTTACTCTGAATTAAATAACAAAGAATAATCTATTATATGGGGAACAAGTAAATGCTAAAGCCTTTAAAATATCTCATTTTGAAATCATATAGGGTACCTATATGTTTCAGGTTTAGTGCAGGGACCTGGATAGAATAGAATCATCTAACTGAGATGAAACCCTAGAACCCTTTTCAAGTATTTTGATACTGGATTGCTGCAAGTGTTTACTTTTATTGTCAGAATTACATGTTTCCTTTCAAAATAGAATGAGAAAGCCACTTTATATGTATATAAAGGGTATTTATTACATTCTTTAAGCAACGACTGTGTTTCCAGAACTCTCATACTAAGTACTTTAAAAAGTTATTGCTTAAGAGATATCACTAAACTTTCAGCCCTACCAATTTGGTATCTGGATAGGAAAAGACAAAATTCAATTTTATTAATATCACAAAAATCAGTTGGAAAATATAAATTTCTCTGAGACTTTAACATTAACTTGAGCCAGAGACAGTACATATATATACAAAGACTGAATTTGGAAGAAAAGACTTTTATGATCAAAACAATGTCAGGCTCTCAGTGAAGCTACCTAATGAAGTACAAATGAGATAATTTCTTCTTTTGTCAACAAACTAAAGAAAAGCAGGAAAAGATTGTAGAAAGAGATGTAAGCAAGACTATAAAGAAAAATTCTGATGTATCTTAAGTTATTGAAAGTTTTTGGCACGGAAGTATAATTTGTTTAGCAACTTTAATACATACTGTCATCTCAGATGGCTTTCTCAGTAGCAAACAAATGGCTTGTAAATCTTAAGTACACCAAGCTGCCCGTGAACATGGATTGTAGTCATAATACATAAAGCTCCACAGAGCCAATGGCGCATGGATCTGATTCAGTGCCTGCTGTCATTGTCACAAAGACACATACACAACCGAAGGCGATGTCTGAGTGATTCTGGAAGGATATTGACGAGGCAGTGAGGAAACACACAAGGCTATATAAATCCACTCTCATCTGCAGATGATTTAGAAGCAGAAATAAACCATGTTATTATAACACAATGTAGCTATTCTTGTTGCTATAAAGACAATATACATAAAAAAGACACTTTTTGAATACTTCTATGAAGTCATAATGGAAATGACTTGCAGACAGAAAATGCTCCAGCTCTATTTTCAAAGATTAATTCACTTGAATTTAAAACCATTTCTAACTCCTGCATCCTGACATGCTTGGTTCTTGGTCATTAAGCAATGAACCCTTTTGAAGTGAGACCACATAATCACATTAGTAAAACTGAAATGCACAGCAAAGGCTTGTATTGAAAATTATAAATGCCAAAAGAAGATGGAAATTAAAAGTGTTGCTTCCCAATCACTGAGAATTGTATTCTCAGTTATTTCCTGGGTTAAAATGCCTGAAACCACAATATTCCCATACTCATTTTCAAGATGAAGCAACCAGCATTTTATTAGCAGTACCTGCTAAGACAGGAGCTTATTGTTAAGGAAGACAGATTGGTCATTATGGAGAAAATTGACTGCATTTATGGAATATCAACTCAGTACTGAAACAGTGACCAAGAGAAGTGTCAGACCAATGTAGGTATCATTTTTTGCCACTTTCCTGTGTGTGACTTCCTAGAAAAGATACATAAAGTTTTGTTAAGTCTGTATTTTTATCATAAAATGGGGGATGCTTGTGTCTCTACTAGAAGTTTACTGTGGGAATTACAACCAACTAAGGAACCAAGCAGGCATCTGTGTTCTATGTCACTGCATCTCAAGACTCACATTTAATTTATTTTCAATTTTTGTTTTGTGTTGTTTTATGAGGTTGGGTCTTGCTCTAGCCCAGGTTGACCTGGAATTCACTGTGTAGCCTCAAGGTGGTCTTGAATTCACGGTGATCCTCTACCTCTGCCTCCTGAGTGCTGGGATTAAAGGTGTGCGCCACCACACCTGGGTTACATATTATTTAATCTGTGGAGCAAGACAGGAAGATATTCATTTCATGCCTACGGAGTACATAAGAATGGAATATGTTAATTTTTGCCTCATGGTATTTTCTTTCTATCCCTTGATGGTCCTGGGAAAGAAACTATAAAATATTCAATACTACTAATAAGGGTGAGTCAAAAGAATTTTGAAAATAAGAAATCTTATACTCAATACCAGAGATCAAACTATCCTCAAAAATACTCATACATCTATAAACATTAAGAGCTTTGTATAATAAATAATTTTAAAATAAGACTTTAAAGGGAATTTTAGCTTGTGAAGGCACTGTACTCCAGGAAAATGTCACATCTCACAGCGGCAATGAGGAGCAGAGAAGGCTGAGGCTGGGTAATGGTCCATAAGTAATAGGGAGGAATCACTTCTATTCCTTTCCAAACAGATTTGCAAAGAAACTGGTCAGGCTGGAGGTAAATGGATACTTGCTGTGACAATATACCTAATTTTATGCTTATGACTTTGGTATCTTTCTTTGGTATCTTTCTTTTTTCTATTTTTATTTATTTATTTGAGAGCGAGAGAAAGAGAGACAGAGAATGAATATGAATGGGCATGCCAAGGCCTCTTGCCACTACAAACAAACTCCAGATACACGTACCACTTTGTGTTTCTGGCTTTAAGTGAGCACTGGGGAATCAAACATGGACAAACAGGCTTTGCAAGCAACTGCCTTAAAAGCTGAGCCATCTTCCCAGCCTGGTATTTTTCTTTTAGAATACCCATCACATCATATTAAATACTGAACATATAAAATATTGGCATCCATTTCTTCCATTTCAGTTGTAGATACCTGGGTCCCATATCAGATTTCTTAAATTTGAAACTCTGGAAAAAGAGTTTGATGTATAATGTTTTTAACAGGATGGGGGGAGGGCACAAAGGATTGTATAGGAACAGTATATTTTGAGAATCAATGTCCTTGAGACATAATGCAAATAAAAAATAATGAATAAAAATAATGAATATTATGTTTCCTTGTTTCTGTGTTCACTCTCTATAATTCATATTAAAGCAATGTAAATGAATCCTTAGGCTCAATTTCATTTTCATAAAACTATTTCTATAAGCATTCATGTTTGAATTTGACTCTTTGGCAGTGAGTATACTCTGAATACCTAAGCAGACAAGCAGAACCTGCAAATTCAATCTTATTTTGACAAGGATCCTTGCAGACATAATTAATTTAAGAAACTTAATGGAGGACAGTGTTTTTATTTTGGCAAGGAAAGAGAATAAAAATACTGATCAACATATGATATATTTAAAAAGATTAAAGATTTGTTTGAATATGTGTTTCAATTTTAAAGTATTTACTACTAATAAAAATATAATAAATAATTCCAACTGATAAAGAAATATGAATATTTTAAAACTTGATCAATTATTAATTTTGACCTTATTAATTATACTTATTAAGATCAGGAGTTACTAAATTTCATTACATAGTTAAGTTATGGCATGAAAATTATTTTGTTGGTATTGTCATACAGAGATTTTTAGTTGGCACATAGAGATTTAGGTATCATTTATTCTGGCATCTTCAAAGATATTTTTGATTGATATCCATCCCCCTCTTATTTCTGGCCCCTATTCCCCACCATCCCTCAAGTTTTCATCTCCCTAGTATCTCCCCCCTTCAATTCTATATATTTGCTTTTGGTAAAAGGTTTGTAGCTTTTGCCCATATTTGTCCCCTATATATACATACTTTTAACCATTAAGAGCTAAGACCTGTATATCAGAGAGAACATGGGTTGTTGGTCTGAATTGGAATTATTGCACTTCCAGTCCTTCCATTTTCCTGAAAAATTGATAATTTCATTTTTTCTGAACTTCTGAACAGAATTTCATTTATGTATTAGTACCACATTTCCCTTACTCATTCATATGTCAATGCTGGTTCTAGGCTGGTTCCAATTCTTAGTTATTGTAAGTAGAGTTTCATTAGAGTCTCTGCAACAGAGTGCAGTGCCATTGGGGTATATGCCCAGGAGTGGTATACCAGGCTAGTATGGGAGTCTATAGCTACGTTGTTGACACACCTTCATGCTGGATTCCATAAAGGCAATACTGGTTTGCACTCCCTCAACAGTGGATGGAGCCCAACATTGTGGCCATCTGGGGTTAGATGGTATTTCAAAGTTGTTTTGACTTGTATTTCCCACATGACTAGAGATGTTGAACATTTTTTCTTCCCTCTACCCCCCCCCACTGAGGTAGGGTCTCATTCTTGCCCAGGATGACCTGGAATTCACTATATAGTCTCAGGGTGGCCTTGAACTCATGGCAATCCTCCTACATCTGCATCAGAGTGCTGGGATTAAAAGTGTGTGCCACCATGCCCAGCCATTGAAAAATTTTTAAGTGTTAATTGGCCATTGTGTTTATTCTTTTATGAACTGTCTATTCATTAGCCCATTTGGTGGTTGGAGGCTTATTGATATTATTTTTGGAGTTTAATTTTTGCAGTTTTTTATAGATTCTGGTTATTAGCCCCATTCGAAGTATAGGTGGCAACAATTTTGATTTTCCCATTCTGTAGGCACTTTGCTGATGACTTCTTCTGCTGTGTAGAAACTTAATTTCATGTAGTCCCATTTGATTATTCTCAGGGATAATTCCTGAGATATTGGTGTCCTGTTTAGAAAGTTCTTGCACATTCCTATGTCTTAAAGCATGTTACCTATTTTTTTCCTCTAGAACTTTCTGTGTTTCCAATTAATGTCTTTGATCCACTTTGCATTGATATTTGTACAGAGTGATCCAATCTACTTTGACCCTTCTGCATGTGGATATCCAGTTTTGCCAGCAATATTTGTTGGATAAGCTCTTTTTTTCCCAGTGGATGTGTTTGGCTCATTTCTCAAAGATGAAGTGGTCAAAGCAGTGTGGGTTTCATTCTGGGTCCTCCATTCTGTGCCATGGGACTCTTTTGTCTGTAACCAGTATCATGCTGTGTTTATCAACATCGTCTTCTATTGTAACTTGAGATCATGTATTGTGATACCTTCTTCTGTATTCTTTCTCCTTAGGATTGCTTTGCCTATTCATTATTTTTTGTGCTTCCATTTGAATTTCTGGATTTTTTTCATGTCAGTGAGAAATGTCATTGGGATTTTTAGGAGAATTGCCTTGAATCTGTAGCTTATTTTGAGCAAGATAGACATTTTTTGCAATGTTTATTCTTCCAATCCAGAAGCATGAAATGTTGTTTCCAACTTGTAGTATTCTCTGTGACTTTTCTCTTTTTAGTGTCTTGAACTTTACACTGTAGAGTTTGTTCACATTATTGGTTAGGTTTAATCCTAGGTGTGTGTGTGTGTGTGTGTGTGTGTGTGTGTGTGTGTGTGTGTGTGTGTTTTGGTAGCTATTATAAATAGGATTTCCCCTTGAATTCTTTCTCCAAGTTCATTATTGGTTTATTCAAAAGGTACTGATTTTTCTGTGTTGATTTTTGTATCCTGAAAATTTACTGAGAGTACTTATTAGCTGTAGGAGGTTTTTTTGTAGATTATATTGTATCTTCAAGTGTAGAATCAAGTAATCTGCAAATAGAGATAGTCTGATTTCTTTCCTATATTTCTTTCAGGACTTTCAAGCAAAATATTGAATAGAATTGGTAACAGTGACCATTCTTGCCTCATTCCTATTTATAGAGGAAATATTGACCACTTTTTGAAAATGGAGGAATAAGAAATCATCACACCATTACAATGAAGGTGGAAACTAGAAAACATTAAATAGTAGGATTCCATGACTCCAAGGGAAGTTCACTAACAAACTTTGCAAATAGTGATTTTAAACAATACAGCTGAGGTTAAATGGCCCAAAATAGAATTGAATTAAAAGGATAGGAAAGATACATTTTCTATATGGAGAATGACTAAAATGATAAACATATAAACAGTAATATTAAATTCAATAGCAAGAAAGATATGCGTTGACGCAATATAAAATCCACCATATACATACATACATAAATATATATTCCTAATCATTACATTCTATGTAATGTAGACAAGAAGTATTATAAGGCAAAACTAAAAAAACAAAAGGCATTATAATATTCACATACTACTGGGAGAAGTTCTCTCATGCCTGTTTAAATCAATAACACTAGATATCCTGAAGTTGTAGAATATTTTAGTAAGAAATATTTTTAATAAGTGGAGGATGTTGAATCACCATCTTCTTTAATTTGCTAATAATAATAAAGCAATTATATTTTGGTCATTTAATTTAATTTAATTAGTCCTTATCAGTATCATAGCTAGTACTAGTATTCATTGCCTGCTTAATAATATTTTTTTAAAAAACAATAAAAGAAATGACATAACAGCAGAAAAGCCATTAGGATATATTAAAATGGGCTTAAATATATGTCTCGTTTTTTTTTAATCAAATCTAAATTAGTTTTACAAGAATGTACAAATAAAAGTTAGTGCTACTGGGAATATTTTATTGTGGTTAAGATATGCAGAAAAACTCAGGTCTGCTTTTCTTCATATTAAAGATATTTCTGCTACTTTTACCCTTACCTCATTCATTTATTCAGCAATCAAATTGTACGAAAGGGTTGAGAGTGATTCTGTTAATTTATTTTAAAGCATTTTAGGAGAGGAAACTTTATTATAGATCTATATATAAAATTTAAATGAACACAGTTGGAAATTCAACCTAAAACAAGTCCAAGTAGAATGAAAAAATGACAGTGAAAACTATTAAGATTCTAAACAGCACATCTTAACAATTTCAGGAAACAAGGAGAACATTAATATTGGCATCACTCACTCATTTATTCATGTTTTCATTCAAGAAATCGAGTTTAATGCCTATTACAAAGGAAACATATTTTAAAATATTTGTGTGTCTGTGTGTGTGTGTGTGTGTGTGTGTGTGTACACATGTGCATGTGTGCACACACTGGGGTCTTCCACTACTGCAAAGAAATGTCACACAGTTTTACTACTTTTAGCTTTGGTTTTATGTTGCTGCCTTGGGAACTGAACCCTGGCTGTAAAGCTTTAAAAACAAATATCTTTAACCACTGAGTCATCGTCCCAGCCCCATGAAACATTAATATAGATCAGAAGAGAGAGCTTTAAAAATCATAATGTCCAACAATAATGGCATTCTATTGTCGTGAGTTAAGGATACAAAAAGAAAGCAAATAGTGACTGGTGTGTCAAGCAGTGATGTGTGTGATAGAGACCATGAGAGGGTGACAGGGAAATGACGTGAATTGGTGAGTAAGAAAACTTTAGGATTGGTACCTTGTGATGTTTGAGCAACCACTTTTACTAAAGGAGACAGTGAACCAGGTGGAGGTCACAGCAAGGTCAAAGGCTCTAAGGCAAGAGTTTTGAAGTCAATGAAGGCAGTGCGAGCCTGAGTACCTATGAAGTGAGTGTAAAGGACGACAATGGGAAATTAAGTCACAGATACAGTCAAGGGCTGATGGGAAAGCTTGTGAGGCAACTATAAATATAGGTGCCTTTCACTTTCTAAAACTCTCCCTCCCACATCAGAACTGACTGTATTAGACAGCAAGCATGCTGGTTTTTACAAAGGCTAACTCTGAAGTGAGCCAATTGGAACTTTGGCAGCAGGACAGTGACATGCTTTGATGTGTCAACTATTTTCTAAGATCATCTCAGTTAATGACCTCAGTAACTATAAGACCCTTCGGGATCCAAGATCCATAGCATGACTGGCAGAGTGATTTGTCCAGATATTCAAAGCTATTGAGTTAGATTAAGGATGTAATCCCATATTCTAACTTGTAAAAAGTTCAAAGTAGGACAATTTAAGGACAACAGTGAAAAGTGGAATAAAGTGGAATCTGAAATGAGTAAAGAAGTAGTAGGAAACCTGAGCATCCATCAATGATGGCATGAAAACGCACAAACGAGTGACAGAAAGAAAACACTTTGTCAAATGCCTCAGTTCTTAGAAGAAATGGCAGGCCCAGGAATCAAAAAGAGTGATGAATGTGAGCCTTAACAGGGTTGAGTGACAGTTTCTTGAAACTGGGTTTAACTTTCAAAAGCAAAGAGATTTTGCAGTCATGTTTTCTCCCCAGAGAAAATCCTAAGCATGAACTTGCTCTATTCTTGTAATGTTTTGACAACACTTATTTATCATAGAGTGAGCTAATGGAAGAAAGAAAACAGAAAAAGGCTTTGTGTCACTTAGGAATGAAAGCATACGAAGTCCTTTCTATTTGCGTCTATTGAATACTTAAATAGGTCACATGTTTTTTTTTTCAGTGTCTCTATCTGTAATATGCAAACTGAAATACCTGCCTCAAATGATGATCTGCTGGTGACAATATGAGGTTGTCTAGAGAGATGCATAATTCATCCAAGCATTAAATGGTGCTTTGTGAGTCCTGAGATCTCTCAACAACCCTGCTAGGTAGGATTCAGGGGGAACAGAGGCACAAATTGCTGATGTAACCAGGGGTGGCTCATTTATTCAGTGAAAAGGGACCAGAACTCAGATTCTGTAGCTCTCTTCTAAGATCCACTCTCCTTAATATAACTATCACAAAGACCCCCTCCAAGACTAAATATCTACCCAGTTCCTGTGAGCCTTCTTCTTAGCAAGGTCTTAACCTTGACTCCATGTCAGCCTTGGTCTACTCAGTCCAATTTCTATTAAGTGGATGTGGTGGTTTTAATGTATAATATCCACCATAGCCTCAATTGTTTGGGATTGTTTCCTACTTAGTCCTCAGATGATAGAGCCTTTGGGAGGTGGAACACTGCTGGACAAAGTGTGCTGCTTAGGGGGACATTGGTGTTGATTAGTTCAGCCCATTGAATTTTTAGAGCTAGTTCTCTCTTGCTTATCTCCCTCTGTGTGGTTGATGTTTACATGAAGATGTGAGCCAGTGACATGTCTTCACTACCATGATGAAATTTCAGCTCAAATCTGCAAATCTGTAATAAACCCTTTTCTCCCATAATCTGCTTCTGGTTGGTTGTGTTATTGTCCTCCAAACAAGAAGTTAACTGCTACAGTTGATTAACAAGAACCCCTCAACTCTGGATATTGAATCAAGTTCCCATTAGAGCCTTTTCATGAACTAACCCCCAATGCTCTGCTTATTTGCTATAAATCCTCAGCCATCTATCATATTAAAAGTTGAAGTCAATCTTTTTCTTCTTACAATAGCCTTAAAATATTCTCTGAAATTTTAAAAATATTTATTCAATTATTTATTTAGAAGCAGAGAGGAGAGAGAGAGAGAGAGCGATAAAGAGAAAGAGAAAGAGAGAGAATGAATGCACCAGGGCCTCTAGCCTCTGCAAATGAACTCCAGATGGGTGGCAACTGGCTCTGCATGGGTACTGGGAATCAAACCCTGGTTGTTAGGGTGTGCAGACAAGCTCCATAATTTCTAAGCCATCTCCCCAGCTCCTTCATTGCCATTATGAGTAATTGGCTAGTGTAGTTTTTAAATTTTACATTCAAAATGCTATACTAATAAAATGTGATTAAACAGCAAATTAGTTGAGGTGCCATGTGTAGTGGTTTGATTCGGTATCCCCCATAAAATATATGTTGCATGCTCAAAACCACCTGATGGCAGTTTTTGAATTAGAACCTTGTTGGAGCTGTGTTGTCAGGGGCAGGCTTATGGGGGTATACCCAACTTCCCCTTGTCAATTATTGGCACACCTTCCTGCTGCTGATTGAGTGCTGTGATCCCTGCCATGATGGAGTTATCCCTCAGGTCTATAAGCTAAAATAAACCCATTCCTCCCCAAGCTGTCTTTGGTTGGGATCTTTATTGAAGCAACAAAAGCTAACTATAACACCATAAAACCCACAAGAAAAAGCATCACATAGAAGTGAAGCATACAACTACAAAATGGGGCTTTCTAAGTTTGGATATAGCTCTGCTAAGTTTTGTGTTCACACTCTTAGAAAGCTTGTCTCTGGTTCTCCTTTGTAAAATAGCAATGATAATAATATTATGAATGTCACCGATATTTTATGAAAATTAGGTATAATCAGAGAAAATGAAAGTCTTAAAATTTTTAGCTATCTTAGCTTTGACTTAGAAATATTTATAATATTTAATAAAACAAATCTCTCTAATTAATTATGCAAAGTCTTTTTCCTAGTACCTTCAAAACCCCATTATCCCTGTTATATATTTTTTTCTGCAACACTATCTAGTGTACTATATGGTTTACTAATTTATTATTTTTATTGTCCTTTTTTTGTCTTCTGTCCTAAGATGCAAATTTCTCAGCAGAAAGAATTTACTGTGCATGTCTCATTGGAGACATCCAAACGATATGTGCTGCTAGGGTGAAGTAAATATTGAGAGTTGAGAAAAAGCATGGAAGAATTAGGAGGTATTCAAAAGTTTGCTTGGGTGTGTCAGGATGAAAACAATAGTTCCTTCATTAGTCCATTTTCTTCTTAAAAGTTTAGCTTTCTTTTCCTTGGACAGAGACGTGTCTAGTATAAGATGAGACCAAAGAAATAAAAGAAGGAAGTACAGAAGTTCATCTGAGTGTGGAAAGGATTAGGTTTGTAGTATTAATTTCATAAGAAAACAAGGGATCCTGGGGGTCCTTGAGAGGAGCAGTTTCCACTTCTGCTGCCTGGTGCAATCACAGTGCAGGGAAGGCACAGCAGAGGAAATCAGTACTTCAGGTATTCTGCTCCTAAATTAGTATGCATTCCTTTCCTTCTAATGTGTATCTATGAAATAGCACAGACTTCCCCTATGTTTGTTTCATTGTGACCTTCTGTGAAGCTAAATTGGACATGTTCTTTTCTTTTGGCCCAAATTGTTTCCAACTCTACCCCTTATGAAAACTGAAACTTCATGGACATATTTGCTCTTATTTCATATTGTTGGATAAAGTTGGTCTTGAGGTCAATATTGTTTTACATATAATTAATTTTAATCTTTCTAGATTTTTCCAAGGTTCCTCAACCTCAGCTATATTGAAATTTGGGGTCCAATAATTCTGTACTCTATATAATGTGATTTTGAATAGTATCCCAAGCCTACAATCACTAGACATCAGTAGCACTCCCTAACAATAAACAGACACCAAATTTGTCTCCAGATATTTTGCATGTCCCCCTGGGAGTGGGTAGGGGGAGTAAACTGTCCATATTTGAGGATACTCAGGTAAAAGAAATAAAAGGGAATTTGACTACAGTTCAAAGATTAGAGAAAAATAAGAAAAGTCTCCCCCACATACTGGTAGTTTTAATGCCCCCAAAATCTCTTTTAGGATGAGCAATAAAGACTTGACCATATATAGCAAGTGCTTCAGAGAATGATTTATCTTAGCAAATTATCATTTTCTAAAAATCTAATAATGTTCAATTTTATAATTCAGTACCAAATGAATTTTCTTGCATCTCTCATAAATTTTATTCTGGAAACATGACCTGGATTTTATTAAAAAGGTCCTACAGTGATATATAATTTTGAAAGTTTTTAAACACATAATTCAATTTATATTAATGTCATCAAAGTCATCTATATAAGATGTTCAGTATTTATTTAGACTAAATTAAAATTACACATTTTACTCAGATAAAACAAATATGCAAAACATATGAGGTTGACTGACAGTAGCTACATGTAAGAAAACAAACCTGGTAGAAAGCTGCAGAATATCCACTGCTGTGTAATATATTATAGATTTGAAATCATATTTTACAATTACATATGGCTCTATAGCTAATGTTTATTTTCTCTGTTTCACAGATAGGCAAATCAGTTCTGAGAATCTAAAATCAGTTCTCACAGGTGGTAAGACCTTGATTTAAATTAGCCACATTCAGCTCCAATGATTTTGTACTTTCTGTAGCAGGCTTTTAGAGTCTCCAAGCACATTTCTTCTATACATTAATGAATTTCACAGGAGACATTGGGATAAAAAAATCATCTTACCTACAACAGATGTTTTGAAAGACTAAGGCTTCCTTTCAACAACGGAGATGCCAGTTCATTGATGCTTTAACTGGCTCTCTCTCTTCTGTTAAAAGTATTGGGGCAACAGAAGCAAAGAGACCTTATCTCCATCCACAATGTATCTCCAGGGCAATATCATAGTTTTTGAAGTCTAACACAAAAGCAAAACAGGGGCCATGTCTTTTTTGTAAGATCTACAAGTCTAAAGAACCTAAACAAACCATGAGCATAATGAAGGTTTTAATTAAGCAATAAATGAAAAGGCATTGTATAGTCACTACTTGCCCATCCTTGTGACAAATTTAAGGCCAAGCCAAGGTCTTCAACAATTAGCAGAGAGATGCTGATTTATAGACTATTTCTGAGATACAAGTGAGGGAAATCGATTGCAGGTGACTGCCAGACTCAGAGGTCGTCAGTGGCTAGTTGAAGCCTGAGATTGATCCTTGAGCAAAAGACCTCTGGAGTAGCTATCCTGATGATCCCTTCAAGCTTTCATCTTTATAAATTCACATTTTTGCCCTTCAGAAGCTACTGTTTTATAATATAGGTGAAATTAAAGACCACATTAAGTTAAGGCAGTGTATAGTTGTAAATCTGAATTTCATATTAAGTATATAACTTAAAACTTTACTACGCAAAGTATGGTGTCTCTCAAGCTTGCTAGAAATATAGCACCCCAGAAGCCATAAAGCAGAATGTGCCAGGTAACAAAATCCCCAGGTGACTCAAACACACATTCCAGCTTGAAAAGGAAGACTGAAAACAGCATGTCTGTAAGTGGGTTTTGCCTATACAGAGTCACCACAGTAGGGCCTTAATAAACACACAGATAGCAGCACCTATGGCATACTTACCTCCTCAGAGTCTCTGATAACTAGTTAGTACTGACCATCTTTAGCAAGCAGATCTGATGTTGCTCACACACAGATTTTAGAAACACCTTTTAAAGTGGGCCATAGATTCAACTGTTTCTGTAACTTAGAGACAAAATGGAAGGAGTTGTAAAACACACTGTTGAATATTAAAATATTGTTTATGAAGTTCAAAATGTTAGAGGAAAATTAGAGCTAATTGTCAACAAAGAGTAATTAAGCAGTGGTTAGCCACAGAGGAAGATTGTCATGTGGATATCCCTTGGAAATCTCTTATACAAAATATTAAGAATGACTCCCAGGGAGAGAATAAAATATCATTTTTCAACTTGTGGCCACAGTTCTAGCACCACACTCATGAAAATGTTTGCAGTAATTATAGCTATATCTATCTTTCTGCCTTAGGACTCCCATCATTATGGGTACTGTAAATGCAAGTTGACCTCCCTATTAGAAAAAGTAAGCACAAGGATAAACATATGCCCATCCATGTCCTACAATATCGGAGAAATGTGAGCAATAACCCACAAGTAAAGAAGGAAAGAAAGCATCTAGCAAGGTGGCATGAAATTAAAACCAGCATCAAAGTACTGGAAGTGGGGAAAACCAGTCAAAGAAGAGAAATTGTGCATGCTTGGTACTGTAGTGTGGTCCATGAACACCAGTATCAGCTTCTCCTGGAAGGCTGGAAGGAATGCAGAATAATGGGTCCTGTATCAAAACCTCCAGACAGGAATGGACAAGATCACCTAGTGAGACGCATGTTCAGTAGGACTCAAGAAATACAGCACAAATCCTGTAATTCTTAAAATTAATGCTCCATTAAGAAAATCAACTGGGAAGCTTTTAAAATTTTTGAGTACCCTGACTCCTGCACTCCAGAATCTCTGGTAATGGGAACCGATGACATTACATTTGAAAAGTTTGCTGTAACCGAGGTTGAAGACACTAAAATCACAATGCAGGTATAAAACTTGCTTAGTACAAAGAAAAGTGCCATTGAACTTTTAAAACCAGATCATTCCATGGGTCACAAAACCTGAGTTACCAGTGCCTGAACTGTAGTGTGAGCAATGTTTTGGTGAGTTACTTTGAAGTACAAGGGCAGACACTGTCAGCTAATAGAGAGGTTTGTTCTCTTCCTGCAGCAAACCCATCAGATCCTCATCAATTCATTTTGTCCTTTGAGAGTAAGTAGAAAATCCTACAGAAATCCAATGTACCCCCCTGTTGGCTTAAGTATTTATGAGAACAAGTGGCATTTGCATCTCTTCTTGCAGTTAAAGGTCATGACATTATAGAGAACTGAGGATTTGATATATGAGAGTGTTTTAATAATCAGATAATCTTGAGTGTAAGGTGAAAAGTCTTTATTCAAATCCACAACCCACGTGTGTCAACTACTTCTACAATGAACAAACACTGACCCTTTCACTTTACCATTCTAAATAAGCATCTTCTAAAGGTGTGAATTTTTATGACATCTCTAGTGTCTTATTGTAAAAAAAACCAACTAAACATCAAAGACAAGGGATTATAGAACTGTCACTCAGTAGGGCCTTTTAAACTGAACTTTAGAAAATATATGCTAAAATATTTCAGTAAGCCAGACACATATATGAATTCATATATTGGTACATATATGAAACCACAGTATTTGGGATGCAGCATGTCTGAGGCTAAGAGAGTTCCAGGCTAGGCAAGAACACATAGTGAGAATTTATATAAATATACTAATGATTGATAATAATAAATTAGGTAATGAAAGACATGAAATACTCAAATAATGCTCTGCAATCAGATTTTATAAAGGTTACCATATATAGCCTAAAAAAGAACATCTTTGGCTGGAGAAATGGCTCAGAGGGTAAAGTGCTTGCTATCCAAGAAGGAGATCATAAATTCTGATCCCTAACACCCACATAATCCCACATAATTTATGAGCAAATTTGTAATCCCATCATTGGGGAAATGCAGGCAGATGGATCTCTAGGGCTTATTAGCTAGCTAGTCTGGGTTTACTCAGAGAACCTATATTGAAGAATACATTAGAGAACAATTAAGGTGGACACTCAGTATCAACTTCTGAATTCCATAGACATACATATACACAAGCATGCATATGTGCATATGAACACACATATATGGGTATTTTACACACATACAAGTTCCAAAATAATGAGAATCTACACGCCCATCCATCAATCACTGACACCAGGCAAGGTCAGATTAGGAAGTTGCATCTTGTCTTCCTACCTGCCTGTGTGCCCTTCAACCCAACCAATGGCCCCAGCCCCAGGCCAGGTAAGCAAGCTCCAGCCTTGCTTCTGACCAGCCTGTGCTCCCAAGACCCCACCCACCCACCCCCTGACACCAAACGAGGCTAGGTTAGGGAACTGTGCCTTGGATGCCCACCTACCCATGCACCCTGTGACACCAACCATTGATCCCGACTTCTGATAGTCCAGCCCCCAGCCTGCTACTACTTCTGCTGCTGAAGGTTTGAGCACTGTCTCACACTGCCTGGTAACAGAAGATCCAAGCACTTGTGCCAAAACCTCACCAGCCCTCACTGCAAAATCTTGTGTGGGCCCCACCCCTGATGAAGACTTGTGAAAAATCAACCTCATTTGGAAATAAGCGAGTCACAACACAAAAAGAACACACAAGTGGAGTGTAGCACACTTAGTTTGCCTAGCCAAACTGTGGAAGTCTCCAATGAAAATATTAAAGAATGAATACAAATGCAAGTCCTGGAGGAGAGGGAAACATGGCAGGTCATCTGTTCATGGAGTCTATATCCAGATTATTAATAGAAATTGAAGCAAAAATTGATCTTTTAAGTGGAAATGTGCAGATCAAAACAAAACTAGAGGCATCAAATCCCATATACACTTCAGCATGACAGGGATTAAATCAAGCCTCAAAATTATAACTTTGAATATTGATGGTCTTCACTCTCCCATAAAAGGACACAAGCTACCTGGCTGGATCAGAAAAATGGACCCTTCTATTTGTTGCCTTCAAGAAACTCGCCTAACCTCTAAAGACAGAAACCTCCTCAGAGTGAATGGATGTAAACTGATCTTTCAAGCAAACTGAAACAAACAACAACAACAAAAAGTGGTATGGCTACATTCATATCTGACAAAATAGAATTTAAACCAAGAGAAATAAAAAAGAACAAGGAAGGACAGTTCTTACTCATCAAGGGAACAACCCAACAAGAGGATATCACTATAAAAACATGTATGCTTCAAATACAGGTGCACCACATTTCATAGAGCAAAACTTATTGGAAAACAAAATAAAAATAAACTTCAACTCCTTAATAGTTGGAGACTTTAATACACCACTATAATCTCTAGATAGATCATCCAAACAGGGATCAGCAGGGAAATAATAGATCTCACCAACACCATATATCAACTAGTCCTAACAGACATCTAAGGAACATTCTATCACAAGTCTTCTCAGCAGCTCAGGGAACCTTCAGCAAAATAGACCACATAGAACATATATTAGGCCATAAAATATAGAACACATATTTTAGGAAATAAAACATGCCTCAATAAATTCAAGAAAGTTCACATAACCCCCTATATCACTTTGGACCACAATGCACTAAAGCTGGAAATAAGCAACTGGAGAAAAAACATAAAAGACACCAAATATTGGAAACTGAACACTACACTAATGAAAATGAATGGGCAGTTCAAGAAATTAAAGAGGAAATTGAAAAAAAATTCTTGATCCGAATGATACCAAAATGACAATGTGTCAAAACTTATGGGACACAATGAAGGCAATCCTGATGGGAAAATTTATAGCACTGAGTGCCTTCATATCAAAGAGAGAGTTAAAAATCCAACAATGATAGATGCTGGTGAGGATGTGGGGGAAAAGGGCTCCTCATTCACTGCTGGTGGGAATGCAAACTTGTACAACCACTATGGAAAGCAGTGTGAAGGCACCTGAACAGATTGGACATAGCGCTACCAAAGGTCCCAGATATCATAATAGCAAAGAATTGGAAGCAAATCATATGCCCATCACTGGAAAATTGTATATGAAAGTTGTGATGCATATACACTATGGAATTCTATACAGCTGAAAGGAAAAATGACATAATGAAATTTAAAGAAAAGTGGATGGACTTGGAGCTGATCATTCTTAGCAACCTCACACAAGAACAGAGTCAAGAGTAGCATATTCTCCCTCATATATAGTTTCTAACTCAGTTAAGCCTGAACAGTAAGAAAACCAATCAGATGAATTGAGAGACAGAAAAAAGGGTTCAAAGAAATTGAGGGGGGAGTGGAAGGGGAGGGCGAGGTGACATACACACACCAATCTAACCAAGAAGGAAGGATACCTTAAAATCCTTATTTTTAGGCAGTAAACCCTCTAGGAAGCCAGGGGCATGATCAGCTAAGAGGTCCGTCATTGGTTACTTCCCATACTGAGTTGTTGACCAAAGAGACAGATGAGATCCCCCAAATAAGAAAGGCTTATGTCAAAGCTCTTGAATCTCCACCCAGGCAAAAGGTTAAGACCTTTTTGCTGAAGATACCACAGACTGCTGTCGCAGAACACCGAGAGAATCTGCTTAATCAAGAATGGTATCCAGCCCCAAGATGGTAGCATGTATAGTGCTGGAAAGTGTTACACAAGCTGCAGGGGGAAACTGACCAATGATATTCTGAGAAAGCAGAGGTCCTTGATAAACAAAACTGAATGAGGCTACAAGAATGATGAAGACTGGTAGAGACCATTAAGGCCAAGAAGTGCTCACCTGTTCAATAGTGGCACTAAACCTAGGCGGGTAATCAAGGGCTTGTTAATTGGTTAAAAGTTCTTCTCAGAGGCAGATAACCCTTAACTGGAACTGGGATACATAGCAATCCCATAGGAAAACCAAGGACCTGGGTTCGAAGGGGAAACACCCACTAAGCAGAGATCTACAGGAAGGCTATAACCATTACATTCTCAACAGATTTACAAAATTTGACTCATTTAACCTATATTGATCTCACTCTCCTTGGAGATTCTGTTTGTATGTTTCAGAAGCCAGTGAGAACTCTGGACAATCTAACTCTACCAACCAAATGAGGTGCAGATATTTGACATATTTGCAGACCTGAGGGTAGAGCATGGAGGAAGCTTACTGTAAGGATAGAGAGAGAGAGAGAAAGGAAATGGATCTCAGTATATAGAAGATTGGGCAGAATCAATCATTTGTTGCATTCAACAAAAACTTAAGCAATCATTAAATATTGCATTCCACAATGCACTGTTGAAGGATGGATAACTAGGAGTTTGTGTCAATATGCTTTCCTGATACAGAATGACGAGAATGTGAACTCAGAAGTGATGCCAACTAGAGAGAGTCTTCCACTACCTGCTCCTTCTCATCCAGCCAGGGAGAATATTTGATAAATGCTTTACCTGCTCACCTGACAACTTAATCTGCAAAGAGGATGAAGAGTAATGAGAAGTCCCCTTGCAGTATCGTTTCACTCAGAGGATAAGAAGATTGATTAAGGAGATCATTGAGACCACGGAGAAAATGAAACATCACTAGGTAGGATATTAAGTTACCATGCAGCCAACTTCAGGAAAATAAGGTTAAAATATATCAGAGAAATAGAGAAGAAAACATGGTAAAGACAAAAATTCAGGGTTTTCTACAAGACCTTATCTTTCACATTAAAATAATAAATATATTCCTGTTAAGAGCTGGTATGAATATGATAAAAACAGTGAGAATATTTGGACAAGAAATTCAGTAAACAGGCTAAAAGGCTGAAATTAGCAAACTTTACTTGGATGTAGGTAAAGTATCTAGAAAAAAAATGCTCCATGGGATTTTAGGTATGACAATATGTATATGGGAAAAACAGAAGAAATTAATTGTTTAGGGGCTCTTCATATTACCGTGATCAAATATGTAAAACTGGGAGGGTTTATGCCTAATGAAAACTTTTTTAATTTTTTTTTTCTTTTTGTAGTGTTGATGAACAAACCCAGAGCCTTGCACCTGCAGGACAAGCACTGTACCATGGCTGCAGCCCATCCCCATTAGACGTCTTTTTCCTCGGGCTGGAAGTTGAGCCTAGTGCCTTGCACTTGTCTGGTAAGCACTCTACCACTGAGATATTCACCAAGCCATCTATCCTCATTTTTTGTTTCAAGACAGTTTCTTATTGTGTTGCTGCAGCTGACCTTGAACTCATTCTGGTTGGGGATAGGCCTTCAATTTGTGATTCTCCTGTCTAAACCTCCTGAGTAGCTGGGGTTATGAGTTTGTGGTACCAAGTCTCATCAAATTACTTTCACAAGCTTACCATCTCAGAGAGTCTCTTTACCTGTACAAGCTATGGATTCTTATCTTCCTCTGGATATTTTGAGATTTCAACTATATTCTCTTGGAAAGAAGAGAAAATGGAATGTATCACACTTGATTGTGAAAATTACTTTCATCCAACATATTTAGCAATCTTATTTTAAGGTGAATGTATTTTTAGTAACCTACTAGTGTGATTCTATCATTAGATTTTCTCTCTGTCCCCTCTTTCCAGTAGGCTATTATATGAACTTTGGAAAAACAATTTTTTAAATAGTCTGACTCATTTACTGTAAGAGATAGATGAAGCCTGACATTTTAAATTCTGGTACAATTAAAATGTGAAAATAGATTGGGCTTACACTAATTTCTAAAAGTAGAATAGGAAGACTGAGATTTTACAACTTTCATCAGCAAGGACATTCCTCACAAACACTCCTTCCACTGTCTGGGGACAGTCAAATGATATGACTGGCAATACATATAGAACAAGCTAAAGCTTAACATGCTTTAAATGGTGGCAATTTAGATTCAGGTTAGAATGGTCATAAAGCATCTTAATTTAATAGTAAGGAGTGCTAACTGGAATCAGCAGTATATAGAGACCTTGCGGTATGTGATACCGTTTTTTTTAGACTCAGTGGATCAATTCCCAAGATGTGCATCATTGTGAAATTCTTAACTCTTAGGTTGGTTTAACTTCAATGCAAAACCTTCAATCATACCTCCAAACATTCCACAAGTTATTAAGCTTCAAAACTACAGGAATAATCAATAGTCTTTTTGGGATTAAAAAATTCACATTGAGTCCAGTTCCACTGATACTTCTTTGATCTGGCAAACAAACTCAATCTCAAAAAAAAAAAATAAAAAACTAGGCTAAACACTTCCTCCTATTGTTGATATGAAAATATGCAAGTATTTCTCATGATTTTTATTAAAAAGTAAAATCCCTAAAAACATGTATAACTGCATGAGGAAAAAGGTATGACATTATGTACATAAAGTATATCTTGGATTCTACCCCAATTAGGGTTCTTTTCAAAGATGAACTACTGTGACTGTTTTTGTAACAAATCATAAATATTTTATAATATTTTAAAACTAAATCCCCAACACAATCCAAAGCAGAAATCCAGAGATTTTTAAGACCTCAACAGTAAAGCAGACCTAAAACTCATCCAACATGACTCCAGGATTTGACTGAAAGAGGAGGTGGAAAGATTGTAAGAGACATGGTGGGGGAGAATACCCAGAGCCATCACCCTCCTCAGCAACAACACGCAAAGAAAAAAAAATACTGGATACTCTCGTACAATCCATAACCCCCATCCCATGAACTGATCCAACAAGCCCACTGAGGAGGGCTCCCAGTGGGTTGGGGACAGGGAGTAGGAAAATGGTGGTAACATCATAGGGCTTGCTGATGCAATGTAATAAATAAGCACATGAAAATAAATCCCAAGTGAAACTTTAGAACATGTCTTAAAAATGAATTAATATACATGTACATATGTGCATAGGTCTCAGAAGCATATAGACCAGTGACAGGTAATTTAAACACTCTCATGCCAGGCCTTATAGTACAGGCCTATAATGCCAGTTATTGAAGCTAAAGCAGACTGATTTCAAATAAAAGGCTTTCATGAACCATATAGCGAATTCAGGGTCACCTGGTATAGTGAGAACCTATATCAAAATTAAAAAAAGTGAAACATATCTGCAGTTATAGCTCAGTGGTAGAACACTTATGTAGTAAGTGGAAGTCCCTAAGTTTAAACTCTAGTATCCCCCAGTCCCAAGTATTCTCAGAGGAATATATAAATTTTGATAAAAATAAATTTCCCCAAGGTTATACAATAACTAGTGATCAAAAATATTTTTTAACTCTTAAACACACACATACATCAAAAACATGTTGCTTCATTATTTTCAAAGTTTAATTTTTGCTGTTGTTTGTGTTTTGGATTTACTATTTTGGTCTTTTGGTAGTCATGGTTACATATAGTTCCATTTTAAGCATTTATATGACAAAGAGTGCAAATACAATAAAATGCACAATATTTAAGCTTACAAGCATATAATTAGGAAGATGAAGGAATTTGGTAAATGGCAAATGATCAGATTTACATATACATTGAACACCCATAGCATAGCTCTAATGTTTTCCTAGAAAGTCTTGGGGAACAAGGCATTCAAGTCTTTTATTTTTATTTTTATATATATATATTTTTAATTTAATATTTATTGTCCATAATGAGTTACATTATTTAGTGGGCAAACCATGCGCTGTTATCCTGACTTCCCCAATTCCCCCCCTCCCCCTCCCTGGTCAGTTGTATATCCTCCTTCGTGGGCTGTCTATATTAGTCCTTGTGGCAAGGGATCCTGTATATCTTAGTACTCATCCCGGTCTTCCTGGCCCAAGTCAGTTGTTACTGATGGGTGCTATGCCTCTGGACCGTCTCCCCCACCACGGCTCTCACAATCTTTCCGCCCCCTCTTCCGCTCAGTTCCCTGAGTCATGGTGGGTGAGTAAAAAGGCTGCTTTAATGTTGCGAGC
>PVHP010020348.1:0-30749 GCA_004024765.1 Zapus hudsonius | reverse complement strand
GGGTTCTCACTCCCTTCTCCCCTGACATGAGCCATTCCTTCCACTTTCAAGCCCTCATTCAGGACTAGTCTTGTGCCCAGACACCCTCCCCCAGGCAATTCACCATTACCTAGAACACTCAGCTCCTGGCCTGGCCTGTGCCCAGGAAGCGCCCTCATGGGACCCAAACACCTTCCAGACACCCTCTGGGAATCTGAAAGCCCTGGGGCCTCTTCTCTGCCACCCTGAGGCTAGGACAAGCTGCATGTGGCAAAGGGCAGTTGTCAGGTGGAGGGAAGAAGCTGGTGAAGCGGGGCGGGGGAGGGAACATGGGCCAGCTCCTGGGCCGGGGTGACTGTCCCTTCGCTTCACAGCTCCACAGCTGTGGAGCCGATGCTGGGCCCACACCAGGTGCTCCAGGAAGCTTCCATGGTGGGCTTTATTTTTTCAGTGGTTTCTTAGATTCCTTGAGAATTTTCGTGGTTAAAGCATGTGGTACTTGTGCTTCCATTTCCCCAAGCCTTCACATGGCAAGGAGAAGGACCACCGAGCATCTCATGAGGGCTGTGTGGACCTGGACTCCTCTTGGTATTGCTTAAGGAGGGCACGGAGAACAAAGGGTTAAGAGGGTGTTGAATGAGGTCCGAAGCCCCGGTGGCTAACCCCGGTAGGCATTTCCCTATCTCCGCCCTCAACCCCCCAAAAGCATGCCACATAGACCCAGGTTCACACCCCAGCTGTGCCTAGAAGGTGGCAGTTTCGCTACCCCCACCATCTGATACGAGCCCAAGCTCACGTCCACATGCAAAGCAGGGATTCACAGGTTGCTTATTTCTGCCAATCCTCGTGGCCCATTTCTTTCCCTCCCTCCTCCTCAGTTTCTTTTTAACCCACGATACTGCTACAATAAGGTGGTTGGTGATTGGGATTTCTTATCATGGGACTTCTTGCCATGGATGCCTTTTCCCAGGTCTTTGCCCGTTACTGCGCTGTAACACATGGGGAACCGTGTTTCCTCTAGGAAGCCATGCTTCCAGAGCTGAACACACACAGAGCTATAACACTTCCGCGGGCTCTCAGGTTCAGGGACATGCCTCCATGGGTGCCCGGTTTCGGGTCCCCCGCCGCAGCCATCAGACCCACCACAGCTGCCACCATCGCCGCAGTCACCTCCATGCCACCAATATGGAGTGGGCTCGTGCCCCGGTGTTAGCCGTCCAGCAGCACACCTGGCCTGGGACAGCAGCCGGCCCCACCTCCCGGGATCAGTGCCTCTACTCCCCCCCCCCCACAGGCGCGCCGGGGAACAGAAGCGGCCCTGGGAAAACTCCAGCCAGACCCGGACCTGTTCCTTTTTCTTTTTTTATTAAAACAACAGACTCCGAGCCTCCCTGGAATAAGGGCTCTAGGGCAAGTTGCACATGAAGGGCTGGCACTGCCCACACAATGCCAAGTGTCCCCCAAAGCCCACTCTGCTCTCCCACGACACTTGTTCATGCCTTCTCTGGCTTCCTGGATGTGAACATGTTGGTGAGTGACCTTGGGCCTCTCAGACCTGTAGCCCAGCACTCTTAGAGCGGGTATGGAGCAAGGCCTGGACCTCCACAGATGCCACAGAGCCCTCAGCCAAGCCAGGAAGTCTCTTTGCTCTGCTAAAGATTAGGCAGCAGGGCATGGCGTGATGGACCAAGGCTGCCACGGTTGGCTCCGGCTTCTATCACATAGGCCTTGGGCATAGTTCTAGAGGGAGGGGGGCCCAGAGCAGTGCCTCCAGGCTAGGCATCTCCTATTGGTGGACCCCAGTTGGGCCCTTTGGAACAGGAAACCTTCTCCCCCGGAATATGCAGGCTGTCACTACCACTTCTGGGGTAACCCATTTCCCTCCCCTCCCCAATCCAGACCTGCTTCTCAGCTCCCCCCACCCCTGTGCCCCTGCTCCCTGTCACAGGACTCTTCGTGTGTGAGTGCAAAGAGGTAAGTTGTGGAGACATGGTGGGGGTGGAGAGAACTCTTTCCCTTACCCAGGCCGTGAGCCTCCCAGCACCAAGCTGGGACCCTTAATGTGGGCTGCAAGGACACAGACTTGGCATGTGTGTACACATGCATACACGAGCAGATGTGTATACACACGTGCACAATGGGACCCACATTAAGAGAAGTGCTCACGGTCCGAGAGCAGCAGCAGGTCAGGGCCAGGGGCACTTCCTGGAGGTGTCAGGTGGCTGCTACTTTCAAGGTGTGAATGAAGTCTGGAAAGCAGAGGGCCAGCCAGTGTGACAGAGAGGGCAGGCCAGGGCCTGACAGGTTCCAAGCCTACTGAATTGTCCTGGGCACACAGGACAGTTCTTAAGTCGGGTGGCTAATCTTGGGGTTCTATGAAGATGTTTCCTTTGAGAGAGAGGATTGAGAAGTATGGGCCCTGGCCAATTTCAAAGGGTCTTTCAGTGGCAAAGACTGCGCAGCCTCCAGGGGGTGGAGAGAGGCCAGGCAGGGGCTGCAGGGCCTGGGTATTTGGGGCTGCTGCTGTCCATGACCACCCTTCATTAAGCTAATGAGGTGCTGGAAACCACTCTTGTACAGCTGATGGGTACTAGTTACAGCTCAGACTCTCCTGGCCAGGCCGTAATTAACATGTGCCTCCCTAGCCTGGCATTAGCTTCCACTCCCAGATGCCAACCAGGGGCAGGGCTCCCAGACTGGATGTGTAGGACAGATGGAGGAACCTGGCACAAGCTGTCTGGGGCGATGCCCACCCTGAGGAGCCAGAACCCATGGCCTCAGGTAGGAGTCCAAGACCACTTCCCAGTGAGCCAGGGCCTAGGCCTGCCTTGCTCTCTCCCTCCCAGGCCTTGCTTTTCCCCACTGGCACTGGGGGCTCACAGACCCCGAACTCACCCTGCTGGAGCTGGGCTGGGGTTCAGGTATCCTCAAGGATTCATTGCATACCCTACCTTCAAATATTCAGATCCCTTACCTATAAGATGGCCTAATGTTTGCATGTAATCTACACTTTATTTCACTTTTTGATGTGCTGGGGACTGAAGCCCACACACTTTAAATCATTTCTCAGTTGCATGGAATTCCTGGTTCCGTGTAGATGCTGTGAAAACGGTTGTAGGGTGCTGTTTGAGAAGTGTGACAAGGACCGTTTATATGTTGGGTACATGGTCCTCTAATGGTTTTGGCCCAAGGCGAGATGGATGCATGGACACAGAGCCTGGGACTATGAGGGCCACTATACATCACACACCCAAGGCACCTTGCATTCTTTGCTCCTCCACCAGCTACCTGCTTAGCCTCAATGTTACCCCAAGCCCCCCCCCAGCTGAGACCTGTGGCTGAGAGGGGACCCTTGCCAGGTCCCCTCTCCTCAGCCACAGGTAGAAAGCCAATGAGAAGACAGTGCAACTGGGGCAGTCAGCTTGTCCAAGCAGGGAAGGCCCTGGCCACTCAGCCAGCACAAACTCCTGCTCATGTCACATGGGGAAAACGGTGTAAGCGAGGGTGGGGGAGCAACTGCCAGTCTCTGCAGCTGGCAAGCGGGCACTGGGAAGGGGCTGTGCCTAGGGACTTGGACAGCTGTGCCCAGGTACCAATGGAACCCTTGTTCTGGGGACAGTAGGTTAGCAGGCCATGGCTTACGATGGGGTCAGTCAGAGGGAAGAATGGAGAGCCTGCTCTTCCTCAGCAGAGACAGGGACACCCTCCACAAGCACCCAGTCAGAGGCCTGGACACTTGTGTCCATGTGGTGAGGTGATGGGCCGATCCCCAGCCTTGCCCTTCCTTTGACATCTGAAGTCTCACAAAGGGTTGCCAGAGGGTCCCACAAGTTTTAGTTTGCAGACTGGACAGGGAGTTCAGTGTCTTCCCAGGGGCCTTAGCTCCTGACACCTCTCTCTAGTGAGATGAAAGAGATTCCTGGAGGAAATGGCTGGGTCTAGAGGTGAGGCATGAGATGGGGCATATCCTTCAATGACCTTGTGGCACCAGAGTAGGATATTTCTGGGGTTCAGAAGAGTCCTTGAACCCTGAACCCTGAGTTAATGCCTGCTTTTAGCCAAAGAGTTGTTCAAAACAAGACTGAGGATAATTATTAAATTGCCACAGTTATTGAGGGAAATGTAAAACCGAGGGAAGGAAGATGAATGCACCCAGGTGGTCTGAGAGCCCATGGGATGGGCCTGCAAGAAAGTGAAAAGAGGTTTAGGGAGGAAAAAAAGAGAGAGGCAAAGATCTCCTCTCATGCGGAGGGCGGGAGGCTAGAGACCCCATGTGTGAGTGGAAGGCATGGGTTTCTCCCCCTGGGCTGAAACAAGGGGAAACTCACCAGAACCTCGCGTGATGAGCTGGCAGCCAAGAGCCAATATACCCTGGGAAATGTGTATAACCTTCAGTCTCAGGTGAGCCAGAGACAGCTGATTGGTCTGAGCTAGAGGCTGGCTCAGGAAGAGGCCAGCCATGATGCCAAGTTCTGGGGTCTGACTTGACCAACCACAATGCCAGGATTAGATTTGAATTCTAGGAAAGGAGACCTCCCTCCCAGGGAGGGGCTCAGGAGTGGAAAAACAGATAGATCTAGGGACCTCCTTGAGGCAAGCGATCAGGAGAAGCCAGACTCTTCTCTGATCTCGAGCAAAGTGGACACTGCAAGGAGAGGCCCAAGGACATTCCTGCTCTTTACCTTCGGGGTCCAGTTACCCTAACGGCCTCTGAACCTCTCCTGAGACTCAGCTTTCAGAGGCAGTTCACATGCTGACGTCACCCCTGCAAAGCATGCGATTCTGTGACATCATATTTCCGCAGGTGCAGCCTTAGCCACCATCTAATTCTGCTCCAAAAGAAGCCCCCTCCCATCAACAGCTGCTCTCCAGCCCTGTGCCCGAGGAGCCCACAGCTCACTCCTGTCTCTAAGGTTTGCCTTTTCTGGACAGAATCATGTAACTTGTGGTCAGCAGTTGCCCCTCCCTGCAGTGTGTGTCCATGTGTGTGCATGCTCATGTGTGTATGAATGTGGGTGAGGATGCTGAGGTGTGTGTGTGTGTGTGTGTGTGTGTGTGTGTGTGTGTGTGTGTAGGTCAGAGGACAACTTTCAGATTGGTCCTCACTTTTCCAAACTCAGGAAATACAAAAGTGGCCCATTCAGAGGACAGGACATTATTCTTTCACAAGAAAGGTAAGTTAGACATGGTGTTCCTATGGCTGAGGCAGGAGGACTTTGAGCTGGAGATCATAGTAAGAGCCTGCTTTTAAAAACCAAGGGTTGGGGCTGGAGAGATTTCTCAGTGGTTAAAGGACACTTGTTTGCAAAGCCTGACAACCTGGGTTTGATTCCCCAATTTCCATGAAAATCCAGACACTCTAAGTGGCCCATGTGTCTAGAGTTCGTTTTGCAGAAGCAGGAGGCCCTGGTGCATCTATACTTTCTCTCTCTCTCTCTCTCTCTCTCTCTCTCTCTCTCTCTCTCTCTCTCTCTCTCTCTCTCTCTCTCTCTCTCTCTTGGGTTTATGTGGCCTGTAGAGCTGTAGGGTAATTACCACTCTTGTCATATCCAAACAGGTTGACATGGGCATGGCTGGTGTCCTGGCAGGGAGAAGATCCCTCAGGGATGGTTTTGTTTTTCAGGCAGTGACAGGATCTCTCTGGCAGCTTGAGGAAACCACAGAAAGGGCTTGTTTGAAGAGATAAGATGCCAAGATAATGATGCTAAGGCCACAATTCAGGCTGCCACTAGTAACCCATAATGAATATTCTGGCTTCTAGCTATGGATTGAACCTGGGACCTGGTCACTCATTTGAGCCCTGACCCTGGTCACACTCTGAACCTTGATTCTGGTCACATTTTGAGCCTTCGTTCTGGTCACAGCTGTGGTCCACACATTGAACCTTAAGTCTGATTACACCTTGATCCTTATCACACACACACACACACATACACACACACACACACACACACACACACACACACACACACTGAGCTCTGACCTTGTCACACAGTGAGCCCTGACCCTGTTCACATACTGAGTCTTGACCCTGATAACACTCTGAGTCCTGATCATGCACTCAGCCCTGGCGTAGATGACAGACAGATGTCATTTTAAGTCTCAGAAGGGACTTGGGGAAAAGAAAGGAGAGCAGTTGTGCAAGGGCCCAGAGCATACCACAAAGGGCTAGAGTACGATTTAAACTGCAGGGTTCTGGACAGCACAGTGGCCAGATGGAAGCTGGGCAGCCTGGGACATCGGGATGTAGTCCAGCCTTGTTTCTTCCCTCTCCTCTCCCTCCCAGGAGGGCTCTGCACTGCTGTCCCTGGCTGCTTTCTGCCCGGTAGATGGACATCATCTTCCCTCAGTCCATCCTGGGTGCTGGGAGCCAACCTTGCCAATGACAGGGTCCTGGCCTGAGGTGGAGTCAGCAGAAATCTGCCTTCTTGTGATGGATGTGGCTGGCAGGACTTTACTTAGAACTAATCTGTCTGGTACTAAATGCAGACCATTTCTGGAACCCTGTATGCACACTTCCTCATATGAGCAGTAGGAGCTGGTGATGTTTGTGTGAAGGCAGAACTGTGTAAAAGGCATCGCTGTTGGAAATAAATCAGCACACTGGTCACCGGCCTTGCGCTCCTCCTGATCCCTCCTGGTCCCTTGTTCTTTCCCCCTTTCCCCCGGTGTTTGGTCTCCAGCCCAGCTGGTCAGGAGCACCTGGGGGTGCAGCCTTGATTCCGGGTTCACGGAATGCCATAGTCACTGCCCTGGCACCTGCTTGCCCAGGCACGTCCTGCTGCTTGCTCCCTGAGCCTTGCTGGCTCCTGGTGGGGAGATAGGGGAGGGAGGTGAGGACAGATAACCCAGTCTGGTTGCCCAGGGGTGGCTGGTTGCACCAGTCCCAGCCAGTCTGTCCAGACAAAGCCAGATACAGGGATGTGCCTCTACTACTGTGCAGAAGCAGCTGGTACTTTGCAGGAGCAGTAAAGTGGCTGGGCAAACAAGGGCTTGCTTCCCAGCTTCCCTCCCAGCTCCTAACACTCTTTGGGGTGACTTGGCAGCTCTGCCTGCCCGCCAGGGTGCCCCTGTAGAGCTGGAGGACCCTCCAGGGGACCAGAAGAACAGATACCCAACCAACCTGGGCAGGGGTTGTGGTGAGTGAGGAGGTATCTTAGGGGACATCTGCCTGGGGTCCCCTCTGTGATCATGGCATCCCTCCATTCTTTTTTTTTTTGGTTTTTCAAGGTAGGGTCTCGCTCTAGTCCAGGCTGACCTGGAATTCACTGTGTAGTCTCAGGGTGGCCTTGAACTCACGGCAATCCTCCTACCACTGCCTCCCAAGTGCTGGGATTAAAGGCGTGCGCCACCACGCCCGGCAACATCCCTCCATTCTTTACCGGTGCTTCATGATGGAAACCTTGGCCCCTTCGGTCAGGATGCTCAGCCTGCTGAGTGTGGGCTCCCTCTAAGCACCCCTGCTGTTGAGGAGAAGGCATGGTCAGCAGAGGGGATGCTTCGGTTAAGCCCAAGGTTCAATGGGGAGCAGTTGGGGCCCCTGCCAAAGTCGATTTCCTGGTGCTCCTGCATTCTTGCCCTGGAGGAAATGGAACCCAGGCCAAAAGCAAGCCCCAAAGGCGTGCAGGCACCAGCAAGGGGAACCTGGCATGGCCTTGGGGTGGCAAGAGAAAGTACAGCCGTACCCGGGCATCATTTGGCTGAGTGCCCCCAGGTTGGCTGGAGTAGGCCTCCTTGATAATCGTGGAGGTAACCAAGGTCTCTGAGACCATCCAAGGTCCTCAGGAGGAGCCTTCAGCAGGGCAAGGGCACAAACCTAGATAAAAGCAGCCCTTAGATGACATTCATTCATGGCTCCTCACGCATATGAGCCGTGTCCTGGCCTCCCAGGTGTGCCAGAGCCCATGAGCTGATGGTCCTATTTCCTGGGAGCAAGTGTTCTCACCCCCACCTGAGGTCAGGTAACCAAGTGAGCTTACAGAGCAGAAAGTGAGCACGTATATGTGAGCATTCACGTGTATTTATGTGCGAAAGTGTACATATGTGTGCAGATGTGAGTGTGCTTATGTGTACCTATGCATAAATGTATCTGTTAAAGCATACTTTACATGAATGTATACATATGTGTGTATCTGTGTGCCTGAATCTATATTGTATTTTCATGTGTGTAACTTATAGGTGCACCGCTATGAGAGTGGGTGAGCATGAGTGTATGTCAGAGAATGAGTGTGTTTTTGTGGGTGTATTTGTGGGGTGAATACATGCATGTGTGTCCTCCTGTGCAAGGATGAGTGAATGTTTGTCGGTGTATGAGTTCGCCTGTGTGAGCATGCGTGCATGTGGATATTGTGTGCATGTTCTGCATGTGTGGATGATCGCACACATGCCAAGGAGTGTTAGGAATAAGTGTCTGTGAGTGTGCAAGTGTGTGAGATGGGAAGAGACTGCCCGTGTGAGGGGTAGAGGGAGCGATGGTTTCATTCAGGTGTCCTCCACAAACGTATGTGTTCTGAATGCTCCATCTGATGGCAATCTTGGAATTGGAACCTTGTTAGAAGTGTGATGTTGGGGGCGGGCTTATGGGTGTTCTAGCCAGCTTCCGCTTGCCAGTGTTTGGCACACTCTCCCATTGCTGTTGTCCACCTGATGCTGGCCAGGAGGTGATGTCCTCCTCGCTGGCTCATACCATCCTTTTCCCTGCCACGATGGAGCTTCCCCTCGAGTCTGTAAGCCAAACTAAACCCTTTCCTCCCATCAAGCTGCCTTTGGCCGGGTTCTTTGTCACAGCAACGAGAAAGCTGACTGCAACAACCAGCATCTCTAGAGGGATATAGAACGTTCTTGACATTAGCTCACACCAAATACCAAGATAGGATCAGCTGCAAGAGCACTGTGGGGAATTGTCTGTGAAAGACGAGGGAGGCTGTGAGGCCGTGGTGCAGGTCTGGCTGGGGTTGGAGAGAACCCCTGGACAGCAGGACCATCTGAGAGGTTTACCAGATTCCTGCAGCCCTGGCCAGCTGCACAAAGAGGAGTCTGTGGCAGGAACTCTCCACCTTGGCAGTCATTGGCTGGGAGTGGGGGCATCGGCTACTATTTGGACACAAGGTAAAGGCTTGGTCCCCATGCTAGTGGCATGGTTGAAGACTGGGTCACGAGGATTCTAACCGCTTCGGTGTGTTAACCCACAAATGAGTTCTGAGTGGAATGAGGGGTATGAACAGATGGGACTAGACGGAGGCAGCAGCTATTGAGGACACACCTTTGAGGGGTGTATCTTGTCCCTAAATGCTCCCCCATCCACTACCTTTTCTGGCCTTCATGGGTTGAGCAGCCTTCCCCCACCATGCCCTCTGGACTAGAATTTGAACTGCTCTCTTGCGTGTTTTAAAGTTCTACTGGCTTGGCGCTCTTCAGTCGGGTCCTGGAATTGGCACAGTTACAGAGGTGGAGGGTGTGAGCTGACACCCTGAACAGAGGCAATTCCGCTAGCTGGCAGGGGCAAGCAGATTGAAGGCAGGGCCAGGGGAGAAGCCCGAAGGTTATCTACACTCTGCCAAATAATCTTGTGGTGTGGTGGTAGAGTCAGGGTTAGCTTCCTCACTTGTCCACTGAAGGGTATCTGGTTTGTTTCCAGTCGGGGGCCATTATCAATGAAGCTGCTGGAACACTTGGATGGCAGGTTTTGTGCATGTGTGAATATGTCTGCCTTTCTCCAGGATAAGTCCCCAAGAGTTCTATTGCTAAGTCCTATGGTCATGGCTTCATATTTTTAGGTGCCTTAGGACAGTAGGTCACACATCCACCTCATATTTATTTTTTTGAGACAGTTATTTCGTTAATCATGATGTTCACACATGACATATTTTCTGATTTCTTCTATCATACACCAAAAGAAGCGCGCTGGAACCTGCCATCCTACCTTCTCTCTGCTACTGCTTGCTTTGCAAATTTTGAGGCAATGTTAACAGACACACGCCACGGTAGAGTCCTGTTGGGTTTCCTCTGTGGCCATGGCCTTGCGTGGCAGTGACCTTCCCTGTACTGCAACTCCTTTGTCTTATTTATTTATTTGCTTTTGGTTTTTTTGAGGTCTAGCCCAGGCTGATCTGGAATTCACTATGTAGTCTCAGGCTGGCCTCCTACTCAGGGTGATCCTCCTACCTCTGCCTCTCAAGTGCTGGGATTAAAGGTGCACGGCACCATACCCATCTGGAACTTCTCCAGATATCATTCTTACATTCTCTTTCTGGAGCTGGGTGATTTATTTTGTTATTTCTTTAAAAACAGTTGCTATTTTCCAGACTGCTCTGTCTGGCATCTTTCAGTCCTGTGAGTCCCACGCTCTTCCTCCTAGTGTCCCCTGTGCTCTGCAGCCACTGCTGCAGGTGAACTCCAAAGGCTCTTCCTTCACCTGAGTGTCTGGGAGCAGGTTTTGCTCTGCCTGGTAGCCTTGCTGCCCTCTGCTGATCACGAGTGACTGAAGTGGTTCAGCACGCTTGTTTCTTATCTGCGCTGGAATAAGTGGTCGGGTCAAGCCATCTTCTAAAATGGCAGGATGGGTGAGACGGCATTGTTGCCATGTGTAGGCTCATGCAAGTGCTTGCTTACATTATGCTGCTAAAGCAAGTCTGAGTCTAAGATCAAGGACAGGAAATCACTCCAGCTTTGGGCTGGAGGGACTGAAAACGAAGATGGCAAAGGGGTGTGTAAGGGGTAAGAGAAAGAAATGGGGTCGTAGAGGACAGTAGGGTAGGGGGAGAGGTAATCAAGACTTAAGGTGTTACCAATGATTTTTGACACAAAGACCCCTAAGCTCACAACAATAAAGCAGCCTTAATACTCACCCACCACGACTCAGGGAACTGAGCGGAAGAGGGGGCAGAAAGACTGTGAGAGCCATGGTGGGGGAGAATATCAGAGACTTGGCACCCCTCAGTAATAACATACTAGGGCCAGGAGAACCTGGCTGAATACTAGGCTATCCATGGTCCCCTGTCACAAGGACTGATCCAGACGACCCACGGAGGAGGACATCCAGCTGATTGGGGATGGGGGAGGGAGGCATCAGGGAATTGGGGATAACAACTCATTGTTTGCCCACTAAATAATGTAACTCATTATGGACAATAAAAAATTTAAAAAAAACCTTAAGGTGTTATGATTAAGTCATTTGGAAACCTACTTCTTCAGTCGCTAATAATATATATGTAAAAAAAGAGGGAGTTGGAGCAGAAGTTCCCTGTGGAAGTGGATAATGCCATGCCCAGGGCAAACAAGTTTCAAGAGGACTTCCGGTTCAGGTGGCAGTGTAGTTCTCACACCAAAGCAGCTTTGGGGTGGGGGGGACAGAAAAGGCAAACAATGCTTTTGTACATTCTTCTACTAAGAAGTAAAGGTGTGTGAGGAATTATTAACCACAGCGTTGAAGCAGGAGAGACTCAGAGCTTCAGCAACCACACAGCCATCTAGAATCAGCTCCAGGTGTGGCTCCCGCGGTCAGCTGGGAAGAGCTTTGCGCAGTCCTGCCTGAACTGGCATGAGCAGAACTTCAGTGAGAGGATTCCGCACTCACACTGGCCTCACAAAGTCAAAAAAAAAAAACTGAAGAAGACAACAGGGACCGGCGGAGAAGATCCTCAACCACTTCTGGCACCTTCCACAGCCTCTCCTCCCCCAACCACCAGCACTAGGAATCACAGGAGATCTGGGGACTCTAAGGGACCAGAGCCACCCTCAGCCACACAGCATCCAACACGGCTGATCTAACGGTAGATCCAGGGACTCAGCCATCCTAGCTGAGCCCACAGTGTGACAAAGAGGGAACCAGCATAGGTGAGACTGGAAGCCATCCCAAAAAGGTTTCTTTCAAGCCCAGCCTGACCTGAAACCTATGACAGACCAGGAATCTCAGTTTCCTAGTCCACAGGATTAAGGGTGTGAGTCAACACACATCCACGGGACTGTTGGCTGTGTTACCTGTTTAATCCTCACTGTTGCATACATACTCTATGTTGGTTTTATTTATGTGTATGTATTTCCCAGGTGGATATTAGAACTCACCTGTATTTTGCTCCATCCAGCAAATACAATACCTTGGGTCACTTCTGTTGTTATTCTGGGAGCAATGGAAGAACCACACCCATTACCCCAGGCTCCCACCCTGAAGATATATAACTTCTGATTTACAGCAGAGAATTAGAAAACCCAAACATTGAATTTACTTAAGATGCAAAAAAAATCTCATTATAAAGTGAAACACAAAAAGTCAAGACAATGTAATTCCACCAAAAACTCCTGAAGGAGAACACAGGAAAGCAACTTAACAAAATAGGAGTTTGATACCAGATCTGAGTAAGAAAATAGAAATACTGAAGAAATAGGGATCAGAAATACTAGAAAAAACACAGTAAGTCAAATAAAAAACTCTATAGAAATTCTCGCCCACAGAATGGATCAAGGAGAGGACAGAGTGTTTAACTGGAAGAAGACAAGATAGCAAAATTGGAACAGTCCAACAGAGAGAAAGACAACCTAATAGGAAGGTGTGAATGGGAATTTCAAGACATTTGGGACACTATGAAGAGATAAAACCTAAGTATTCAGGGTGTAAAAGAAGGAGAAGAATTTCACTCAAAGAGCATAGTAGGTATTTTCAACCAAATCACAGAAGAAAACTTATCCAAAATAGGGAAAGCGATACCAATGCAGATACAGGAAGCATTTAGAACATCAGACAGACAGAACCAAAAAAGAATCTCTATTTGCCATACTCTAATTCAATTACTGAACATACAGACCAAAGAAAATACATTGAGAGCAGTAAGAGAGAAGCATCAAGTCACCTCTAAATGCAAGCCCATCAGGATAACAGCAGTTTACTCAGCACAAACCTTAAAAGCCAGAAGGGCTTGGAGTGATGTATTCCAAGTTCTGAAAGATAACAACTGTTTGCCAAGATGACTATACCTGGCAAAGCTCTCCATCACAATTGCAGGAGAAATGTCATTCCACAACAAAACAGGCTAAAGGAATATATGGCTACAAAGCCAGCTCTTCAGAAGATACTTGAAGGGATCCCTCAGACCGAAGAGAAAGTAAAGCACATACATGAGAAAACATGGGGGAAAAAAACTATATTCAAATAATAGGCAATGCAAAAGAGTTAAAAAAAACAAAAGCAAGAAATGGCAAGAATAAATACATACCTTTCAATAATAACTTTTAACATCAATATATCTCAATGCCCCAACCAAAAGACACAGACTTATAGACTGGATTAAAAGGCAGGATCCTTCTGTTTGTTGCCTCCAAGAAACTCACCTCTCCATAAATGATAGATCCTAAGAAAGTTCTTAGGGTGAAAAGATGGAAAATGGTATGTTGCAGTCAGCTTTCTAGTTGCTGCACAGAAAGAACCCAAACAAAAGCAGCTTATGGACTCAAGGGGAGACTCCATCCTGGCAGGGAAAACGATGGCATGAGCAGAGGACTGGACATCACCTCTGCCATAGCACTGGAAATAGCAGCAGGAAGGTGTGCCAAACTCTGGCAAGGGGAAGCTGGCTTATAACCCCATAAGCCCACCCCAACCAACACAGCTCCATCGAGGTTGTAAAATCCAAACTGCCATCAGCTGAGGATCTATCTATCAAAACACATTCATTTGTTTGTGGGGGACACCTGCATCAAACCATGACAGTCCATCCCTGCCCCCCCCACAAACTAATAATCATACATGATGTAAATAAAATATGTTCAGCTCAACTCTTACGTCCCCACAGCTTTCAACTGAGCCATAATACCAAAAATAAACCTGTAATGGCACAGAACATTCACAATGCAAAACATGAGGCACAGCAAAAAACAGATTGAACCAATACAAGATTTAAAACAAGCAGGGCACCATCAATCTCTAACTCCAAGTTCAATGATTATAACCAATAATGAGTCTCTTGGAGATTCAATTCCGCCCCTCCAGCTTGGCTACTCACAGTCTGGGAAAACGTCATCTGGTGCTGGCAGCTCGCCTTGGCACCCATCCATAGTCCTGGAATTCCCTGGGTCTCCATTGCAACCCACAGTTCATCCTCATGGCTCCATCGGGCTCCATGCAGGCAACCTTGCACACCTGCTTCACACGCCAATGGCCATTTTTCAAAAACAAAACTGTGTTGCAAATCCAATGACCCTCTCTTCTTGCATTTGTTCTATTCCACAGAACCAGGTGGGCTACCAACTTGTTAATCCAGGGGGGAACAAAGCATTCAGGCCCCTTACTTCAAAGAGTCCGTATTCTTCCTGTTGTTCCAGTGCAGACCAACTGGCCCAATCTCAATGGTTGTCATCTCTCAAACAATTGCAAGTGAACAGGCAGCAGTTTCAACCCAAAGATCTTTCTTTCTGTGCCATCTGCTCACACCAGTCCATCTTTAAGTAAAGCAACCCTTCACAGGTTTCCGGACACAGGCAGGCAGAACGCAGCAAGCCTCTCACACAAACTGCTTCTGGCACAGTCCTGACAAAGTTCTTTCTCCTCCTGATAAGCCGTACCTCACAGTCCATAGTTCTTATTGCATTCAGGTCTTTCAACTCTAACCAGAATGATCACTTATAGCACTGCAAGGCGTCTCTTAGGATGAGATTTCAAATCCCTCCATATTCCTCCTGCAGATCACTTCCAAAAGGCCACGCCACAAGATTAGGGTTCTAACAGCAACAGACCCCACATCCTGGTACCAAAACTGTTGCGGCCAGCTTTCTAGTTGCTGTGCAGAAAGAACCCAAACAAAAGCGGCTTGTGGAGGAATGGGTTTATTTGGCTTACGGACTGGAGGGGAGACTCCATCCTGGCAGGGAAGATGATGGCATGAGCAGAGGGGTGGACATCACCTCCGTGATAGCACTGCAAACAGCGGTAGGAAGGTGTGCCAAACACTGGCAAGGGGAAGCTGGCTCATAACCCCCATAAGCCCGCCCCCAACAACACAGCTCCATTGAGGTTGTAAAATCCAAACTTCCATCAGCTGAGGATCCATCTATCAGAACACATTCATTTGTTTGTGGGGGACACCTGCATCAAACCATGACATGGCATTTCAAGCAAATGGACCTAGGAAACAAGCAGGTTTTGCTATCCTAATATCAAACAGGATAGAGTTCAAACCAACATGAGTTAAGAAAGATAAGGAAGGTCATTGTATATTTACTAAAGGAACAATTCAACAGGACATTGCAATTCTAAATATATATGCACCAAATGCAAGTACTCCAAATTTCATTAAACAAATATTTCTAGAATTAAAGTCAACAAAGACTACTAGAGTTAAAGTAATTAAGGCCACAGATAACACCGAGCACAATTATAGTGGGAGACTTCAACACCCCACTCTCACCAATTGACAGGTAATTTCAGCAAAAAATAGAGAAGCATCCAGACTAAATGACATCATAGAACAAATGGACCTAACAGCTATCTGTCAACACCTATGGCATACAATGAAGACAGTCCTAAGAGGGAAATTTATAGCTTTAAGTGCCTATATTAAGAAATTAAAAAGGCCATAGAAAACAACTTAATGCTTTACCTTAATGCCTTGGAAAAAGAAAAAATTGAACCAAAAATCAGTAGACGGAAAGAGATAATTAAGATTAGGGTGGAAATTGATGAAATGGAAATAAAAAACAAACAATACAGAGAACAATGAAATAAAGAGTTGGTTCTTTGAAAGGATAAACAAGATTGATAAACCCTTAGCAAATCTGACCAAAAGAAAGAGAAATGAGGGCTGGAGAGATGGCTTAGCAGTTAAGGCATTTTTGTGCAAAGACTGTATGGGTTCTATTCCCCAGTGTCCATGTAAAGCCAGATGCACAATGTGGCACATGCATCTGGAATTCATTTGTAGTAGCTAGAGGCCCTGTCACACTCATTCTGTCTCTCTTCTCTCGATCTCTCTCTGCTTATAAATAAAATAAATTTAAAAAGAAGAAAGAGATAAGGGACACAAATTAATATTATTAGAGATGGGAAAAAGACACCATTACAACTGATACCAAAGAAATTCAGAAAACCATAAGGACCCGACTGGAGATATGGCTCAGAGATTAAGACACTTGCCTACAAAGCCTAATGACCTGAGTTCAGTTTCCTAGTACTCGTGTAAAGCCAGATACACAAAGTAGAGCATGCATTTGGAATTTGTTTGTAGTGACTGGAGGCCCTGGTACAGCCATTCTCTCTCTCTCTCTCTCTCTCTCTCTCTCTCTCTCTCTCTCTACTTGAAAATGAATAAATAAAATTAAAAAACAAAAAAGAGAAGGGAAAAATATTTTTAAAAAGACTGCTTTATTGTTGAGATCTTAAGGGCCTCTGTACTTCTGCTTTAGGTCATGTTGGAAATTGTTGGTGTCTGTCACGCTGACTTATCCTGGGTTGACTGATTAGCTGTGCTGATAGATCTCTTCCATCACTCTCTCAAGGGTTTCATTTGGGGCCTACAGGATAAGCCTGGGGTGGTTCATCTCTTGCCAGGATGTCAGCCCTCTGCCTGTAGCTTGTTGGTGGAGTTGGAATGACTTTGGCTTTCTCACTGACTTCTGAAAAATACAAATAAACAGGATCTCTATTGGAGAGAGTAAAGTCAATATGGGTTAAATGCCACACACATTTCTAATTTGGTGAGAATCTATTGGGATTAGCCTCTCTGTAGTTCTCTACTAATGGGAGTTTCTCCTTGGGGGCCCAGTTTTTGGTTCCCGTAGGATTTTGTCCTGAGTCCCAATTCCAGTTAAGGGCTCCTTGACACTGAGTGGACTTCTTGGACAATTTGAAAGCTGTTGACTCTCCCCAGGTTATGGTGCCTTTATTGCCCAAGTGATCTCTTCTTGGCTCACTGATCTCTCCCAGGAGGCAGTGTGTTCAGCCTTTTCATGGCAACAGTCTGCATTGTATACATGGGAAGTTACAGAGTTCTCCAGCCATCAGTGTGGGGAGAAAACGTAGAGTTTAACAGAACTTATATTGTTCAGCTAAACAAGCAGAAGAAGAAAAGATACAGAGGGCTCCCATCATGAGGAGAGGTTCATGAGGGAAAAGTCTGGCGCCTGCCCCCACCCCAGCCATTATCTCTGGTGGGGGTAGGCCTTACCTTCATAAGGCCTGGGTCAAGGTTCTTCTACTCCATTGCCAGGTAGGGAAAGAGACCCGCTTCCTCTAGGGAAGTTAATTTAAGTTTTCCCCAGGTGAGTCAAAGAGACAGCTGATTGGTTCATATTTGACCAACCAGTTTTAGCCCCTAGGTTGTAGCTCTAGCTAGACCCCTCCCACTCAAGGGGAGGGGCTGGAAGAGGAGGGGTGGTTCCTGCAGACGCCTGACCCTGTCAAAGCCTCTCATTTCCTTTCTGTGCTGTTTTTATCCTTTGGGGTCAAATTTACCTTTGCGTGTTGTATGAGTCAACTTCTTATTAGTGGGATAAAATACCTGATAAAAATCAGTTTAAGGGAGGCAGGGTTGACTTCAGCTCACCGGTCCAGGTCACAGCCCATCATGGCGGAGCGGGCACGGTGGCAAGAGCCAGCGGTATCCAGTCCACATTGGGGAAGCAGAGAGGGACGAATCTCCATTATATGCTGCCCAGCACCCCAGGCCATGGGATGGTGCTGCCCCCAGTTAGGAAGGGCTTCCCACCTCAACTAACCTAATCAAGATAACCCTTACAGGCATGCCCAGAAGCTGGCCTGCCACCACACCTGTCCAAGAAGCCAATGGCACTATTGTCTCAGTGCTCCTGGCAAGGAAATCACGGAAGGCTGAGAGACGTTCTGTTCCATGGTATGGAGGCTTGGAAAGCCTGCATGTCCGGCATTTATAAACAGTTCCCTATGTCCTGGGAGTATTTTACTTACCATGTTCACAGATCTCTTCCCGCCCTCCCCGTTCACTCACATGTGGTCCCAAAGCCCAGTGGTAGGACATCTTGGGCTCCTGACGCTAGCTGTCCTTAAGAGTCTCTGTGCTGAAAGTCGACTCCCAGCCGTTGGCTGTCTTTGTTCAGAAGGGCCCATATGCAGATGTTACCATGCTGAGAACAATGGTGGTCTCATGGGGACGTCCCACCCAGCCCACCACCTGTCCTTGGAGCAGGGACACTCCGTCTAAGGCTGCCCACCTGCTCACATCACTTCCTCCAGCAAACGTGTATTTGAGTCTTTCTAGTCATTATCATTCCAGTGGTGACACAACCATCTAGTTAGCAATGTCATTAACTGAACAGTTCACACCTTCGGTTATTCATGCTGAGTCCGCATGGCTCCCAGTGGCTGCACCCTTCCAACTGTCGGTCTTGCGTCGGGCATCACCATCAGCACGCAGCTCTACAGTCTCGCGGCCTCCGGTTGCTGGCCTTGGTGCCACCCTTGGTGGATGCCCTTGACCACTTTGCAATCACAGCCCTCTCTGCCCTGTCAAGTTTGCATAATCTAGCACTCAGCTGTTGTTGGTTTTGTTCTGCAGGGCTGGGAACTGAACCCAGGGCCTTGTATGTACATGGATTCCACCACTGATCCCCACACCCAGCCCGATCAACCATCTTTCTAAAGTAGCTAAGTTCTCCCGGCCATGGGGCTGTGGAGCGTTTCCAGCGGTGGACATGCGCTGCTACTGGGGAAGGTGCTAACTGGTCTCTGTCCTGACCTCCTCAACCCTTCTCCGATCAGAGTCCTTCCATGGCCTCCTTTCTCTCTTGCACTTACGGACTGTCATGCTGTCCTGCTACTCAAATTGCAGCCTAATTTGAGCTCTTGTTCTGAGACAACCAGAGATGTGACTGCCAGCGAAGAGGCTCGGGAGGCTGAGGGAAAATGATCGTGAGTTTGAGGCCAACCCGAACTACATAGAAAATTCCAGGCCAACCTGAACTATAGCGTAAAAGTCTATCTCAAAAAAAAAAAAAAAAAAGGCATGAATTCTTCCCCCTTGCCAGCTCCTCTCACCTCCCAGGTCCTTTCTGTGTGTCCTGCCTGGTCCACGGGAGGGCACGTCTGCCCCTCTGAGGAGTTTGGCCTGGTGTCTCCATCCCACCCTGCCTGAGGGTCCTTCTGGATCAATGGGACAATGCCCAACCCTTCCTCATGTCCCTGCTGAGACTGAGCTTTTGCATAACATAGAGCCCATGCTGACACCTGGATCTTTGCCAGGCCCTACCCTTGGCAACTCCTTCTTCCCACAGAGACCCTTCTAGAAAGGGTGTGTAGAATCTTCCTGCACTCATCCGAGCTCCTCATCCTATGCAATCTGATGTGGTCATGACCACCACGAAGTCAGAGGAAGTGCCCTCGTGTCTTCAAAGGTGCGCCAGCAGCCAACTGAAGACCCTGTCAGCCCTCTCTGGGGAAGTGAAATCCCATTCTTGCCTGCCCTAACAAAAGCGATGCCCGAACTCTTCTAGCCCCAGGGTGTGGGAAAGAGCTTGGTTGTTATTACTGGAGCAGGTGCCAGGGAAGGGTATGAACTCAGAGCTTATGATGGGCAAAGGGACCATGAAGGTCCTCTCCATGCCTGAAGGCCCGACTCTTCCCGCACCCAGAATTGACTTGGGCCTCATGTTCAGAGGGTTAAATATGACAGGGATGGCCTCCTCTTCCATGCCAGCTTCCCTTGCTGTGATGGTTAAGTTTATTGTCAACTTGACCTGAGTAATAATCTACAGTAATCTTGGGTGGGTCTCTGAGCTTGCCTGCAGAAAGGATTGACTAAAGGAGGAGGTCCCTCCTCCAGAGTTGCCCTTCCCCCAGAGTGGGTACCCCTTCCAGAAGGGGAATGGATATAAGGAAGCTTGAGGGGAAGGGAACCTCTCTTCCTACATTGGAACCCAGTTTCCTCGGCCTCACATGTGGACTGAAGAGCAGCTGCTCCCCAGGGAGCCATCAGGCCTTCTGGGCTGGATTAGGACTGCTGAGGCCTCCAGCCACATGGACTGAGCAGTGACTGGTTCCTTCATCCATGGGCCTGCAGACTGCTATTGTTGGACTGTCGTAAGCCACCCCGATAAATTCCCCTTTCACCACAATCCATTCTGCCAACTCTGTTCCTCTAGAGACCCTCACTAATGCACTCCCCCTGCAGCTTAGATCAAAAAGCACAGGAGGCTAAGGACGTACAGCAACCGTGGCAAAAAGTGTTTGTGCAGTGCAGAGGCCTGAGTGCTTGGCTCCTCAACCTGTCCATTTTGAGGCCCCAGGGGAGTCAAACCAAGAGTAAACATTGAAAAACAAATTTAATTAACAGGGTCCAACAGGGTACAGTGAATTTATGCATAACAGGGTGGCCCAGGTCCTTCTGCAGCTCACAGCGAGCTAAGGCCAGCAAGGGCGGCCGCAGTGAGCACCGGGAGGCCCAGCACGAGCAGCCCTGTGTGGAAGCATTTGCTCCCCATGGCCCTCCCAGCCTGCGCCCTGAAAGTCGTGTCGTTCATTTCTGGCCCGTGAAAATTGCATAAGTCTACCTTACAGCACCTTACATATAAGAAGGGCATGGGTTTTTCAAGGAGAAAGGGTTTGGGTTCAGTTTCTTCAGGGATCTCGATTTCTGGAGGATATTCGATAGCTGCACATTGTTCGGAACACTGCTTTGAAACTGCGTAGAAACGTGGGAACAGTTCTAATAAGAGAAGAAAAGCACATTAGTTCAAAACACATCAGAGGCCCTACTCAAGAGCCTTGTAGGCCAGAGACGGGAGCAAGAAGAGTCAGGCCCTGAGTCCACAACCGCTTCTGGCCGGGCAGGGTGGCCATCAGGGTGCCATTCTGCCTGTGCACAGCCACTGGGGATGTGGGGCTCTGTTTGGGAACACAGATTCCTTGTTCTTAAACACAGGGTTTGCTCAAGCCTCTGGGACACACGCAGAACACCCTGGCTGGAGCTGAGCCCTCAGAAGGCCTGGCTCAGATCTGGGAGGGGAAGTCTTGAACCTCCCCTCACCCTATCTTTCATTGTACAACATCATGTTTCCATATTAAGGAATATCTACTGCTATCCTTAGCGTGCCACAGACTTTTCAGAAAACAAAGGCCCTGGGTGTGTTAAACTGAATTCTCAAATGCAGAAAAATATCCCATGACATGGGTCTCCTAGTTCCTCTTGGAAGGGTGCATCCCGTGCCCGGAATCCGTGGAGTAAATTCTAGCTAGCTGAGCAGCTGATCTGCAAACCGTAAAGCAGTGGCTGTGTCCCAAATGTCTTCTAAAGGTTTTCTAGGTGCCATTTACAGGTAGGCATTTGACATCATTGCAGCTTGATTTTTCATGTAAAAACGCATGAAAATAAATCTATATTCGTCTCAGCACACTAGGATTCCATCTGGACCAACTGCTGGTGCATGCCACCCTGCCTGGCCCATGCTGAGGCCTCCCACACCTGCTACCTCCCAGCCTCACAGGGCTTTGCTCTTTGATTGTTCAAATATTTTTATTTATTTATTTTTGAGAGAGAGAGAGAGCGAGAGAGAGAGACAGGCAGACATAGAATGAGGACGTGTGCACCAGAGCCGTTTCCCACTGCAAAGGAACTCCAGATGCACACAGCACTTTGTGCATGTGGCTTTTCGTTGGTGCTGGGGAATCAAACCCAGGCTTTTAGGCTTTGCAAGCAAGCACCTTAACCACTGAGCCATCTCCATGGCCCTCTTGAATTTTTAAAAAATATTTATTTATTCATTTTCAAGCAGAGAGTGAGAGAGAGAGACAGACAGAGAGAGAGAGAGAGAGAGAGAGAGAGAGAGAGAGAGAGAGAGCACCAGGGCCACCACCTTGTGGGTCTGGCTTATATGGCTCCTGGGGAATTGAACCCAGGGCCTTAGGCACTGGAGGTGAGTGCCTTAACCGCTGAGCCATCTCTCCAGCCCCCTCCTGAAATTTTTTAAAGGTCACTTTTGATTTCCTGTTCCTGACCCAGGAATGGCTGTAGACACTTACGAACAGCAGCAATAACGCAGAAGTTCTCCCTGGATGTGCAGGAAGCGGTAGTCTTACAACCGAAGCTGTTCTCCTCCTCACAGTAGTAACACTGCAGTCCTGCAATGAGACCAAGCCTGTCACCTGCCAAGTGGCCATGAAGACCTCAAGCTCCGGCTCTCCTTGTCTCCCACAGCCCAAGGGTGCCAGCCAAGTTCTTTTTAAGTTGAGCCACAGCCCAAGCAGTCGTACCCTCACCCCCCACCCCAGGGCTCCTGCCAGCCTTCCTTTCTGTCCCATCCTGGCCGGGCAGTGTCCCGGGTTCTAGGAAGAGGCTGGATGCCCCCCCACCTCAACCCCATCCCTCTCCTCCGAAGCCCAGAAGGTCTGAGGCCAGCTTGGGTTTGGCTTCTAGTTGTTCTCCCAGGAAGGAGATCAGAGGCCTGGAAGACCCGCGCTCCCTGCTCCTCGGGGAGCCTTCCCGACCTCTCCGGCTGCAGTGGACCCCGAAGCGGCTGCGCTGGACGCCTCTCCCTCCGGGAGATGTCCACTTACTTGCCTTCTGGTCCTAGTGGCAGGCTCAAGGCCAGCAGCCAGGGCAGCAGAGTCACCATCTCCAGAGGGTCCTCGTCGGTCCTGCAGCTGGAGAGGGGTGCATGCTCAGGCTGGCCCCCCAGGACCTCGTCCACCTCCGTCCCCCTGGCCCCGGGAGGCTCACCTGCTCCGCCTGCGTGTCCACCGCGCAATCGGGTCCGTGTCGCGACGTCCTCTGCGGGGCGCTCCTGACCGTTGCAGGCTCCTCCGCTTCTCGGAGGGTCCTGGGGGGCCGGCGGGGCCGCAGGGGTCTGCGCGACACCCGGCCCGGCGCTGTCCCTCGCTCTCCCGCGGGACTCTCTTCTGGGGGGCTCCACAGCCAGACAGCCCCCTCTCATCTTTCTCTCTGCCAGAGAGGGTTCATGCTTCCACGTTAGTAATATGGATGGACGGATGGATGGACACACCGCCCCAGAGCCACCTGGTGACGCTCTCTCACAGGCACCTTGCTTTCTCTGCTCGGCCCCTGAAGAGCGTGCACACAGCTCTTTTTAATTGCAAAGAGCATTTTCAAACATCTTCTTGGATAACCTAATCACAGGTACCCCAGAGCTAAAGGAACGCACCCCAGGGGTGTCGAGCACTAGGGACTCCCCTCTTCCACCCCAAGTGCTTTCAGCAGGCTTTTCCCTTGGGGAATAAAGGCTACTTAGCATTGGGTCAAAAGCTCCCAGGCTGAGTGGGGGCGAGCTTGAAGGGTCTTCTCACATAGACCCCCACACACTGCACGTCCAGTCTCGATGCCCAGCCCCTTTCCATGTGGTCCACCTGCTCTTTCCGAAAACATCCCTCCATTCTCCCTACACTTGCTCCCAAGGCCAGGTTCAGAGGCAAAGAACATGGCCCACGCAAGCTTCTTCAGGGAGCCATCCAGTCAGCACACACCTGAAGATGATGGCGAGTTTGCTCCCAGCTCTGCTTTGGGCAGAGAGCAGGGTGAGAGCACCGAGGTCAAGGGGGACGGTGCACCTGCTGGCGAGCCCTGGCCAAGGCCTTTCTGAATTCTCAGGAGTCCCTGATGACCCGCTCGAGGCCCCGCCCTCCCAGAGGCTCACTGGCTGTTAACGGTTGTGGGGGAGGGGCTCAGAGGCCCCCCTCTCGGAGGATCGGGGGGCTTCACAGTTGCTGGGAGACATTTTCTTTGGTGATAGAGTCCCCCGTGCTCCTGTAACCCCGGTTTAACTCATTGGTTCACCAGCGAGTGGAATCCTTTCGTTGTTTCTGTCTCTGATGCCCCAGTGAGAAGAGAAGTCTGTTTCTGTCTCCTCAGTGTTTGCACAACAGCACAGTATCTTCCGAAAGCCCTGGGCCTCCACAGCTGAGCAGCTCCCCAGGACGGCTTCCTGAGCACAGACCCCCCCCCCCCAGCTGGTGTCCAGCAGGAAGGACAGGAGAGGTCTGTCCACACCACCACACAGCCCTGAGCAGCCATGCCCGTTCCTTGTCTGCATGGTGAGCAGAGGGCAGACTCCAGAGCTGCTACACCAGGGGCTCCCTCAGCTGCCATCATGAGCAGGGGACAATTGGGGGTGGCACCAGTCCATGGGCTGGAGTCTCAGACTGAATAAAGAGAAAAAAGTGAGCTGAGCATCAGCTTTGGCCATGTTCTGCGTCCTGTGAGTCGTCCTGTGAGTGGGACATGACAGCCACCTTCAGCCATGGTGTCTCCTCCTCCCTGATGGACCGTAAGCCAAAGTGACTCTTCTTAAATTGCTTTTGTGAAGCACACATATGTATGGACACGTGTGTTATAGAATACATCATGTGTGTTGTGTATGTACATATATGTACACACATATAATACATATATGTATGTACATGTATATGCACATATATAATACACATCTATGCATGTACATGCACACGCATAGACACGCATGTTCACTAGAATGAATGACTTACATCTAACAGGAACTGGGTAGATCAACAATGGAGAGGCTGAGAACCTGGTAGCCACTCAGTCTACAAAGCTGGAAACCTCAGCAGTCCTAACTGGAGCTGAAGCCCAGAGGGTCCCTAGAGTCAGCACTGACTTTGCCTTGACCCTTATTATAAAAATATTTTTTATGGGCTGGAGAGATGGCTCAGCGGTTAAGGCACTTGCCTCCAGTGCCTAAGGCCCCGGGTTCAATTCCCCAGGTCCCACATAAGCCACAAGGTGGTGGTCCTGGTGTTTTCTCTCTCTCTCTCTCTCTCTCTCTCTCTCTCTCTCTCTCTCTCTCTCTCTCTCTCTGCTTGAAAATGAATAAATAAAATATTTTTAAAAAACAAAAAAAATAACAAAATAATAGGAAAAAAGAAGAAAGCACATGTATGCAGGAGATAGCTTTATAAAAATATTTTTTAGGGCTGGAGAGATGGCTCAGCGGTGAAGACACTTGCCTCCTGTGCCTAAGGCCCTGGGTTCAATTCCCCAGGACCCATATGACCAGACCCACAAGGTGGTGGTCCTAGTGCTCTCTCTCTTTCTCTCTCTCTCCCTCTCTCTCTCTCCTCTCTCTCTGCTTGAACATGAATAAAATAAAAAAAAATTTAAAAAGTGATTAAAAATATTTTTTATAAAAAATAATATTTTAAAAAAGCTGGAGAGATGGTTCAGTGGTTGAGATGCTTGCCTGCAAAACCTACGCATTCAAGTGCAATTCCCAGTGCCCACATGCATAAAAGGGGTGCATGCGTCTGGATTTCATTGGCAGCGGCATACTCTGTCTCTGTGCCTAGCTCTCTCTGCTTGATAATGAATTAAAAGTATCTTTTTTCAAAAGCCTCATTATCATTATGCTGCACCTCTCCCCCAAAGGCACCACACACTCTGGGAGAGGGTCTTCCCCCCTCGGTGAATCCTCACAGGAAACACCCTCCCAGACCTGCCAGAGGTGTGTTGGTTCCAGAGCATGTCCAGTTGACAATCAAGACAAACCATCAGGGGCCCAAAGTCAAGAGTTGGCTCTTGAAGGAAGGTGCTGGGTGAGGGATGGGAACCTACGACAGGGGACTGCGTGAGGCTCAGGATTCCTGAAGGAAGGAGATCCTAGAGCAGGGGGCTGGGTTAGGGTGGGAGCACCAAGGGAGGGGCTGAGGTGAGGGGTCAGTTTTCCTGAACACACCGCATCACAGACAAACATGTCTGTGTCTTTCCATGAGGTCAGAACTCCTAGAATGAATTCAAAGGTACGTCCTGATGCCCCTGATAGCCAGCTGAGGTGAGCAGGTTCTTCCATTCCAACCTCAACTCCTCGTCTTCCCGCATGATGGTGAATGCAGAGAGATATGGCCACAGGGGATCAAAGAGGCCACGGCAGAGTGCAAGAAGCTTCAAAGAGGCCTGAGTGGCAGAAGCTGGAGGATGAAAAGAGAGTCTTTGAAGATGCTGGGGGGGGATGTCAGTTACCTAACTGCGTTGGAAGTTGGCAGGAGATGTGGAGTCGGGTCACAGCATCAGAGCCGAGGTTCCCGTATCCCTGGCTGCAAAGCCAAGTGTGCGACCATGGATGCGGCAGAAGCAAAGGGCAGGACAGGCAGACGGACAGGTAGCAATTCCAATAGGTTGTGTCAACAGCAGGGACCCAGTCAAATCAAAGCCCCTGAGACACTTGGCGCCTTGAGGAACACACCAGGTGGTCAGTTGGCAGGTCAGTGGGGCCCAGGCCATCCTAGGGTTGTTTCTTTTGCATGTGTACATGTGTGGTGTGCGTAAGTGAGGGGATGAAAGTTTGTGTGGGGGGGATGCAAGTGCCTTGCAGATTCACACGTGCACACACGTGTGTGTGGAGGGAGGCCATGGCCTCTTGCTCACTTGCTCTCCTCCTCATGTTTTGTTTTTGAGCTAGGGTCTTGGCTAAGCCTAGACCTCACTGATTCAGCTAGACCACTAGCCACAAGCCCCGGGGGTCCTCCTGTCCCCTCCTCCTCCAGCACCAAGATTATAGGTGCGCACCACCATGTCCAGCTTTCGGGTGGGGGCTAGGGGTCCAAACTGAGGTCCTCATGCTTGAGCAGCAGCCCCTTCCCCACTGAGCCATCTTCCCAGCCCCTGTCCTCCATTTACGGGATCCAGGTAAGAGAGCTGCTCCCTTTCCTTGGTCTGATGTGGTGGTTTGGATGTAAACTGTCCTCCATAGCCTCATATGCTTGTGCTTAAGCCTCCTGAGTCTCCAGAGGGTGGAGCCTTCAGGAGTTGGAACCTTGCTGTAGGAGGTGTGTTGCTGGCAGGTGGGCTTGGGGTTGTTAGAGCCCAGCTCCCCCCACTTGCCACATGTGGTACTCTGCTAATGGGGCATGGAGGAAGTAGGGCTCTGCTGAGTCTGGCAGGCTTCTGGGACAGTCTCCTTCTGATAAGGAAGTTGAGGCAAAGTCCGAGGGCCCCTGTAAATCTTAGCAATCCTGAGAACTCCAGCGCCCAGGCAGGCCACAGCTGTCCCCTGAGATAATATAAGCAGTTCAAAGCCTAACTTATTCCAACTGCAAATAACAAACCTAAACAACAAGGTTTCATTTCCTCTGCTGACATCACCATTCTCTCACAGATCTTGCTTCCTATGCTTCTACCTCTGACTTTTCCCTATATAAGCAACTGGTATCTATCCAATAAAATGAGAACTGCCCACTGCCGCGTTCTCCCGAGAGTCTCATCTCTCGTTCGGCTCACAGCTGTTCCAAGCCACGGCTCACCCAGCTCCCGTGGGTGAACAGGGAGTTGATGCGCCCTGCAACCCCCTAAGTAACCCACGGACCCAGAGCCACAGCCAGCTCACTCTCTCTGCCACCCACCCTGCTGCTGCTATGTGAAGATGTTGCCTGCTCTGCCATGCTTTTCCCGCCATGAAGAGACTTCCCCTGCTCACTTACCATAAGCTGCTTCTGGTTGGGTGTTTGTCTCAGCAATGAGAAGGTAACTGCTAAGTCTGATATGTATAAGACATTCTCAGGCCTGATTTTCCTGATGTATTTCAATATGCCCATATGCTCCTACAGGCCCACTTTACTTTGATAAATTTATATGGCGGTCTTCCTACTTTTAGGAATAGTTGTCAGTCTGTGCCTTGTGGGAGGAGCTGGACAGATGCTGTTCTCAGTGTCCACCAAGATGCAGAGTTGTCTGCCTCTGCATTTGCCCTCACAATGGAGTCAAATGCTTGTAAACTGGAGTCCCTCAGGACAAGGCACAGTCTGATAATCACTGTTTTAAATAATAGAGAGTCACGTGAGCCTGGGCTCATTCGGAACTCAGCAAAGCCCTGGGACATGGGCACCAGGTGAATGGTTGAATCCCAATAGGAGATAAACCAGGTGGGGTCTTTCATCTGAAGGAAGGTTTAGATCCTGGGGCAGGAGAGATTCAGGGGTCAGGTACCAGGTGAGGGTCAAGTGCCCTAAGGGAGGAGCATGAGATGAAATGCCAGGATGACAGATAGAGGGGCAGCAGAAGCAGGTCTGAGCACCAAGGAGGGACCAGGTGGGGGAGGGGCTGGAGACCTGAAGGAGGGTGTGATGGTTAGGTTTTGTTGTCAACTTGATCTTTTTAATTATCTTTGGTGGGTCTTGATGTTCACAGGGGAGGCAGCCCTCTCAGCAGGGGAAAGGATGTAAGGAGGCTCGGGGAAACTAGAAATGAACATCTCTTCCTTGGAGGGCAGTACAGGAAGGAAATTCCAGAGACTCAGGAAGCCAACAAGTCTGGGATAGGGTTGCAAGACCCCACCCTAAGGCTATATAAAAGGGGAAGGAAATCTCTCTCTTCCTCTGCCTCCCTTCCTGCCCGGTTGCTGGTGCTTGTCGTGCATCTCTTCGTCAACATTGGAGCAAAGCTTCCTCAGCCTTCCAGCCTGGACTGAACACCAGTGGCTCCCCAGGAAGCCTTTAGGCCTTCAGTGCTGGATTGGAACTGCTGAGGCCTAGAGCCACATGGACTGAGTGGCTACAGGTTCGTTGACTCTCATGAGGGCTTGCAGACTGCTTTCGTGGGACTGCTGTGAGCTAATCCAATGAAGCCCCTTTTTGTTTACCACAGTTCATTCTGTTGGCTCTGTTCCTCTAGAGAACCCTGACTAATACAGAGGGTTACCTTTTCAGGGTAAAAGCATGAGGAAGGGGACCAGAGAGAGTGGTTGGTGTATGGAATTCCAGAGGCAGGATACTTCTTTCCTTGGCCTGCATATCCCAACTTCTAGATCCTTGTACATTCCTATTTCATATCAGTTCTTTGGCTGGGAAACTCAGAGGGCATCTTCTCTACAGCTTCCTTCCTCTTGGGAACTGGGCACTTTCTGTGTGCTCTTTCTTCCTGATTTTTAATGCTGATTCCCAATGCTAGTCTAAGAGAATTTCACATTCTACCTGGGATTGCTGGGCTGGCGTTCGGGGCTCTTCCTGGATCTGCCACCCTGCTATGGACTCAGGCGTCAGTAAGCTAAGCTGGTAAGGAAGTAGGAAGGATGGCCTTTTGAGTGTTCCTCATCTTGTTTGTACTCCTTATGGAGGGAGACCCCCAGCCACACTTAGCAAGGCTGAACTCCCGAGCCGGGAGGGGGAGGATGAGCTGTGTGGGGGTGTGACAGATCAGGGTCTGGCCTAGGCCTGAGCCTGTGCCTTCTTGGAAAGCCTCCAGTCCACTGTGGGGGCTACAGGAGCCAGGGGTGATCATGGTCTGTCAAAAGTTGCAGAGGCCTCAGTGCTGGCTCGCTGCAGAGGCACAAGGGGAATAGACCTGCACAACAGAAGTGGAAATCCATGAGACACCCAGTCCCTGTGCTGCTATGACCGTCGTTGTGGGGTGGCATTTCCTGTAGCAAGTTTTGTCTTCTCTGTGACATGCGGTAAATTACAGTATGGTTTTCCTAATCCAGACAGCTTGACAAATCTTTATAAGGAATTCACCCTGAGTGTGTCATCATGCTCACATTCTATCTAGATCAAAGAATAAAGGAGCCAAATGTTCCTCACTTTTTTTAATTAAGAAAGGTATCAGAAGCTCGATCCACAAGGGTGTTGATCCTCCCTGCTTCAGGTGATTGTTAGGTGTATGGCTGGTCTGACAGAGGTCTCAGCATTTGTTCCAGACAGAGGCTTTTGCCAACACTGCTTTAGTGGGTGAGGGAACCGATTGTGGGAATTGGTATGGAGTCACAACGGTATAGAGCGGCTCAAACCCATAGACTTGGCTCCTTATTTGCCACCAATAAAGAGGGCAAGGATACAGGGCACCACAGGCCACACTGGTGAAGGATGACTCAATCCAAAGATCTGATTTCCCCTGGTGGCTGCACACAGGGAGAAATGAAAAGAGGGCTCTAGAGCACACTCTGGAGCAAAGACAAAAGAGATGTGGGTGACGTTTCATGACATCACCCTTTGTTTTATAGATGGGTAGCCATGCATGGTATTGGGACCCATTGGGAAGGACTTAATTCCATAGACCCCAAATGGCATTTAGGAGCCCGTTGGTAAAAGTATAAATCTGTAGTCCCTAGACAACAGATCCATCTTTTGGGGAGACACCATGACAGGAGCCAAGAAGTCTTAAATCTGGGGACCTTTTGGTAAGAGTATAAGAGAATGAGACCCCAATAAAGCATAACATGATCTTAGCATAAGCACATCCATTTTGAAATAAACCTTGCTGAAAGGAGTCCTTGAAAATAAGACAGAGAATAGTTTATAGTAGGTTAGAGTGTCACCATGGGCAATGATCAGGGCAACCCAAGTGCAGGAATAATTGATATGCATGTTTTGGGAAATTGCTTATGTTCTGAAAAGTTGTTTTGACTCATGGATGTTGTTTGGAGACTGAAACTACATGATTGCCACGTGCTCAGTTTTAAATTTTGCCCATTTCTTTAGCTTACACACACTGTGTGAGGTCAAGATGTTGCGGCATCAACTCATACCAATGACTCGCTTCCCACGCTCAGGTGGTAGTGATGCGGTGCAGGCTGTGTCCATCCAGGCAGGGCTCTACAAGCGTCATAGCATGTGTCCTGAGCACCTGCTTTGCCCAGGTGCTGTCTAGGGCAGTGAATGCCAGGGCCACCAGCCTGCCTGCCGAGTACTCTGAAACCTGCCTCGTGAGCTTCGTGAACCAGAGCAGAGCCCTGGAATCAGAGCAAAGCTAGCTGCATTCAGCACCTCTCCTTGCTAGCGTGAAGCCAGATAAATCTGACACACAATCCTCTTGTTCCATTTTTGTATTTCTTTTGAATTTGCTAGAAAACCATTTTCCCCATCC
>PVHP010020347.1:0-30756 GCA_004024765.1 Zapus hudsonius | reverse complement strand
TCAACACAGGATAAGCCAGTGAGACAGAAACCAATGATTTTTGACACAAAGACCCCTAAGCTCACAACAATAAAGCAGCCCTAATACTCATCCACCACGACTCAGGGAACTGTGCGGAAGAGGGAGCGGAAAGATTGTGAGAGCCGTGGTGGGGGAGACTATCCAGAGGCATGGCACCCCTCAGTAACAACATACTAGGACCAGGAGAACCTGGCCGAATACTAGGCTATCCATGGTCCCCTGTCACAAGGACTGATCCAGATGACCCATGGAGGAGGATATCCAGCTGGTTGGGGAGGGGGGAGGGGGGAGCATCGGGGAATTGGGGATAACAACTCATTGTTTGCCCACTAAATAATGTAACTCATTATGGACAATAAAAAAGAAACTATAAAAAAATAAATAAAAAATAAAGGCACATCATACTTTCTGCTTATGTTAGAATTCTGAGGCATGTCCTGTCAATTCAGTAGTTTAAGAGGGAAAGTTCTTTTCATATAATAAACCCTTTTTACTTTAATGAAAAGTAGAGACAACATAACCTTTCAAAAATCGAAAGAATATTGTGCTGCAGAATTATCTCAGTAAAAAGTGAAAAAAAAATACTAAAACCACTGTCTTTTGGACATGCTACATTTTGCAAGGAGCCAGGTTTCAGCTTTGAAAATATAAAAACTAAAAAGACCTTGCTGTGGTGATCATTATTCTTTTCATCAGGTGCTTGAACCTGGCCTTGAGGGGTAGTCACTGTTACATTTGATGATCGTGGCTCCTCCTCTTAACAAATCACCATGGAAACTCTGAGCAATAGGATTGAACTAGAGGAGTGGTCACTGGGTTTCTGGTTCACTTATAAATCTGTATATTTAGTCTTAAACTCTACAGTTTTAGATCTGGTAAGCTTATTTTTCTTAAAGTCTTTCTAAGCCCTAACCAGGTTGGTAAGGATGTGGGTAAGCTCTGAAGTCTACTTCATGGCCTTCGGCCCCTTGGATGGGGCTGTTTTCAATTAGTAGTGACATTAATGGCATCTGTCCTTGACTTGTCAGGCTTGATTTGGGAGTTTTCACAGGAGGTCATATACCCTGGGGGACAAGACCCCCACTTTACTCTGAGCTGTTTCCTATTGTTAATCCCTGTTACATTTGTTTAGAGACAACTTTCCCATTTTCCATGCATAAAAACAACAACCAGAAACTATCAACAAAATCAAAATGACACGGTTTTTAAGGGCAACTGCTACCTACTTGCATGTGTACTGCACGTGGTGCAGCCTTCATGAATTAGGCATGAGCCAGACCAATGCTTGTCTGTTTACACAGACTTGCTCCGATTCATTAAGTAAGAGCCGGGCCCTGCTTCCTCCCTTTCCTGCCCTGAAGCAGTCTGCATTAGGCGACTTTAATTGCCTATGTTGGAGCCACTGGGAGGCTTTCCCTGTCACAGCACCTGGTGCAGAAGACAAAGATGCTGGCGCTCTCCTCCAGCAGGGTCCCTGGTACATCTGCCAGGACCTGTCATTATCTGAGATTTCCTTGTCACCGCTGTGCATCCCCTTTCAGCCCGTGTGTTCTGGAAAGAGACCCTTGTCAGTTTTCCAGGCACCTGCTGACAGCTGCACACCTGGCATTTAAATGGCACTGGAATGTGCTGTGATTGTTTTCCCTCTTTAATGAACCCACCTGAGGGACATTTAGCGTTCTATCCAGTTGCCTGTTTCTCAGGCATCCCCATTTACACTGTTTGTGTGGAGATGCAAAAACTCTGTCATGGAGTTGAACTAATCCATCTGCCAGAAGTCTCGTAACCAAATTTACAGGACTCCCAAAGGAGATTTTTGTACCGGTAATTTAAGCTAATGATTTCTAAACATATTTAGTCAGTTTTATGAAGACCTCATTAGAATGAGACTGTTTATTAAAAATCCAAATGAGGCCTTACAGTCATTTAGGAAAATTATTGTTGAGTCACTGAATAGTTCTGGTAACAGATGATAAAATATTTTAAGAAGTAAGAGAAGTAGCGAGCACAGATGTTAACCTCTGTCATAAATTGAGGGCAGAGGGAACCAAATATTTTATCTACCCAAAGAAGCTAACCTAAAATACCTTTCGTAGTATTTCTCACTAAAAGACCAGCAAAAGAAAAAAAGTAAATAAAACATTTAAGCTACACGTTACTTTCTCATTACATACAAGGAAGGTCTATTAAAATTCCAGATGTTTCTGTTGCATATAAAAGATCATCTGCATTTCAGTGGTAGCCTTCAAATCCAGGGTCTGTGGAAAATGCATGAGAGAAACAAGGTCACTGCTGTATAAAATGTACAACTAACATTCAGTCGTTAGCTTAAGAACAAGAATAACTTCAGGAATGCCTGAAGTAGTACAAAATATTAACATACATATACTATACTGTCTCTGGACTTGTTCCATGACATCTAACTTTTCTGTGAAAGGACAACTGATTTTATATGCATTGCTGAAATCTCCCTGTCTGAAACCCCAATTTTTCCCTTTCATAGGTCCTTTTTTTCAATAATATAGATATTTAAGTAATCTGCCACAATCCCACCATGGTTCCTGCCTAAACACAGCCCCAAAAAACAACCCTGCCAACTGACCATGAACTAAAACCTCCAAACCATGTATCAAAATAAATCCTTTCCCTTGTAAGTCAACTATCTCAGGATTTTGGTCAAGTATTTACTATTTGCCAAACATGCCCCACACTAGAAGAACCTTTGCAGTAATGAGAATTCTCTGGATTGGTGCTGTCCTTCCCAGGGCCACCAACTACAGGGGCTGCTGAGTGCTTTAAATTTGGCTAAGAAATTGAATTGAATATTTGAAATGTGGTTAGTATAGCTAAGAAATGGAATTTTGGGATTTAATTTTCATTAACTTCGATTTCCATAGCTATGTGTGACTTGGGGTTTTGTCATGGAATGTGCAGAGACCTTGCCTTCTTTCCTCTGCAGGCTTAAATATGACCCTTCTTTTACTACTAATTTAAAATACCACCCTTTCTAGGAAAGAAATAATGAGGGATCCATGCTGGTCAGGAACTCATGGTCTTCCTCCCTCAGCCTTCTGAGTACTGGGATCATAGGCTAGATAGTTGTTTTAGGCAGGGTTCACTAAAGGAACAGAGCAGATAGAATGAGTATTATTATAATGGGAATTTATTAGACTGTTTTACACAGTGCAGGCTGGGCAGTCCAAAATTGGTTGCCTGCAGGCTGGAGAGTCTGAGAACCAGGAGCTGCTCAGTCCACAAGGCTTGATGCCTCAACAGTCCCAATCTGGCATTGAAGGCCTGGAGGATTCCTGGGAAGCTGCTGGTCTTCAGTCCATGTGGAAGGCTGACGAAGCTAGGTTCTGATGTACATGAAGAAGAACAGCAACAAAAGGGCTGGAGAGATGCCTCAGTGGTTAAGGCACTTGCCTGCAAAGCCTAATGACCCAGATTCAAATCCCCAGTACCCACATAAAGCCAGATGTACAAAGTGAGAACAGCAACAGGATAGATGCTCTCTAAAAAGGCTGCTTCCTCCTGGAAAGTCTCTATAAATTGTCTGCCACCAGGAGGACCACCCACTCTGTTAATTCCCCCTCTCAATTAACCCTTCCTGGAAACACCCTCAACTACCCATGAGGCATGTCTCTTATTTGATTCCTGATCTGATCAGTAGAGATTTAACTGTCAAGAGTTTTCTTGCTTATTCAATGTCTGCCTTTTCTCCCTCATTGTCATTCTCTTATGTCAATCACCATAATCTGTGATGTTTAACTCTGCCCTTTCTCCTTTCTATGAGTTCTTAGAGAACCTGTTTGAGTGTCATGACATCTCAGAACCCATATCTTCCTCATCTGTAAAATTCAGGGATGAACACGCAAACGTGCTGCAGCTTTTATAGGATTAGCATCAGGATTACTATGTGATTTGTGTCGTTTCCTGTCCCCTCCCACAAGCTGGCTCTCACCTTTGCAGTCCAACCCACTAGCCCTGGTCCTGTTCTGGAGGCCTTTTACTGTCTTTTACTTTTTTTTTTTTTACTTTTTTTTTACACCCTGACTGCCTCAGCCTCCACAGATCTCTGGAACCGTAGTGCAATGTCCCATGACTCCTATGTGGTACATCTTTCATGCTTCCAAAACTAGTACCACATGCAGCTGAGTTCTGCTGTCAGAGCAGTTTAACGTCCGATTCCCATTGGAAACAGCTATATCAGCCTCTGAATGCAGACCTTAGGAGGCAGAGACCTCCTGAAGCATTCTTCCTTCAGGCCTTGCCCTTTCAAAAATAATTTGCATTCTTCCTGACTTGAGCCTTCAGTGGGTTGGGCCTTACTCTCTGGGCATCTTTCCTGTTGTTCCACCACAGAGGAAATGGCTCATCTTGAATGGTGGCCATCCCTTTAAACAATTGCAGCCGAAGAGGCTGCAGTTTGTGTGTTTTAAACTTTAAACTTGTTTACATTTGTTCTCCGCCAAACGTATTTTGAATATCTTTCTTCTCTGCATTTTGCTGTCTTCCATGGCAGATTTGAATCAGAGCCACAAAATGAATCCACACCACAGACTCAGTGCTATTCTGCCTTGAAATTTCCTCCACCAAATACATTAGTCCTATACTTTTAAGTTTAACTTTGCTCAAGTTCTCAGGACAAGGGCATAATGCAGTCAGTTTCTTTGCCAAATTACCTTTAGCTCAGTTCCAGAAAGAGTTCTTGTTCCCCCTCTGAAAGCTTGTGAGGTGAGGGGCACAGTACAAGTCTGTGACTGAGCCTTACAGGGAGGTGACATCTTTTTTCTTTGAGCCAACAGAGTTGAAGCAGGTATGATTATACTGAAATAAATATAACCAAAAGGTAACCCCCATTCTTGGGATGATAGCCTCTGTGAGGAATATCAGTTTTCCTAATGACAAATGAAATGACACTATAAGCTGAGACCCTGGAGGAAATTGAGGAAAAAACTATTTCAGGAAAGGTTGTGGATTCAGAGGAAGAAGGTGACCCTCAACAAAAGCCCTTCTCCTGGAGAAAGGAGAGGAAGGGGAGGATGTAAGCAGTACTGGATTTGATGGCAGCAAAGGACAAATGATTAGAATTTTATGACAGTTAGTGTCAACTAGAACTAGAGAGGGGGGTATATGAGTCACTTTTTTGTTGTTGCAAAATAACTGACTAGAAGCAATTTAAAGCAGGAAGAATTTATTTGACATACTGTTTGAGAGGGTACCATCACGGAGGGTGAGACGTGGTGTTGCGGTCAGCTTTCTAGTTGCTGCGCAGAAAGAACCCAAACAAAAGCAGCTTGTTGAGGAAATATTATTATTTGGCTTACGGACTCGAGGAGAGACTCCATCCTGGCAGGGAAAATGATGGCATGAGCAGAGGGGCGGACATCACCTCTGCCACAGAACTGCAAACAATGGCAAGAAGGTGTGCCAAACACTGGCAAGGGGAAGCTGGCTTATAACCCCATAAGCCTGCCCCCGAAAACACAGATCTAGCGAGGTTTTAATTCCTGAACTGCCATCAGCTAAGGATCGATCACTGAGAGAACACATTCATTTGTTTGTGGGGGACACCTGGATCAAACCATGACATCATCCTTGAAATGAATGGAAATTGACTAAATGAACTCTAAAAAAATCCATGGATTTTTTAAAAGGAATTGTTTTTACTTGTTTACGTTCTGGTTAAGAGCATCCACTCAAATAGCAAATGTACTTGTGTATTTATCCACATGACTCCATAGTACTTACCATGTCTGTTAGTACCAGCAATAGGAGGAAAGTGGAGAGTTTGTGTTTTTAAAAGGGAAAGGAAAGGGCCATCTTCATCCTTCTCACTTTTATATACAAATATTATGTGAGACCTGGAATGATGGCATGGTATGAATATAAGTTCTGTCTGTAATCAATATGTATTTTAACTTATGCAAACTATAAAAGATATTTAGCCTTTACTTTACAGACCTGCTTTTGAAAACGGTCTAATCTGACAAGAGCAAACTCTGATATTGAGAGAACATATTCTTTTCACAAGTTCTCAGGATTGACTGTAACAAGCCCCCTTCTTACCAGCCAGCACAGTAGATCCATCTGCTCTCCAAACATGTTTCCTTTTCTTCATCTGAGCATCAACAGTATCATAAATGCTCCCAGGAGAGGGGTCCTGGGAGGGTGGGAGGGAACATGGCTCCTTTGGAGAACTCATGTGACCATTTGATACGAATCCCCACATATACCCCAGGGAGGCCTTTATACCAGGAAGGTCTCCTCCTTCTATGCAGAAATAGTTATCTTACCCCAAATGTATAAATATTTAGAGAATCATCATTTCATATCCCATCAGTCCAATTAAGGTAGCAAATCTACTTCCTGGAAAGGGTAAATATGGAAATAAAGGACGGAAGAATCTGATACAATTGCAACAGTTGCAGAACAAATTTATTTAACTAGGAAACTCTTCATGGGCTATTAAATTAGGTAGAGATTTTGAAAAGTATGGACCAAGAAGAAAATATATACTCTCAGATTAAATAAAGCAAGAAGAAAAACCATAATTTATTCTTGAATCTTACCAAAGCCTTCATTTTTTTAAACCTTACATACTACTACTTTTATGTCCCAAAATCATGGGGTTACCTTTATATGACATAGTATCTGAAATGTTAATCCTAACCTTTAAAAGCTTTACTCTGATAAATCTTGCAAATAAGTATGCACAAAAATATAATTGCACACACAATACACATTTGCCAATAGAGGTAACCAGACTAGATCTCTCTTATAGCTTCCATTTCTTAGGATGTGATAAAAAGTTCTTCCAGAATATGTATACAATGTGTGGATTCAACAAAACACACGTATGTGTACACACACGCACACACACACACACACACACACATCCTTGTGCATCCACTTCTTTTAGTTTCAGGATTGTCTTCTCTTTGTTGGGACCAGAATATTGCTCTGTTCTAAGTGCAGGCCATTGTCTCTCTTCCTGAATTCTGAAAGGATTGTCATAGTGCATTAATGAACTTCCTGTGGAGAAGACAGGATCCATCTCATACCTTTTTCTCAGACCTCCTGTGTCTCTGCTGCTGTCAGTGTTAGAAGCTAAAACCCCTTGGAGTCTTTGTCTATCTCTCCTGCTGAGTTTTCTCTCTGAAACACATGCAAATTGTTACCATCCAGGTAAAGTGACATTTCAGACCATGTATATGACAGTGGCCCCATAGGAATAAATAACAACTAAAATGGAGCTGAAATTTTCCTATAGCCTTGATCCTTTGTGTGTCGAGGTGTTCTTATACACAGAGGTTGATCATTGTCACATGGCTGCTTACAGTACTCACAGGATGGTGGCTTTGGGAGCAGGATACTAGCTACACAGCCCAGGTAGGTAACAGCCTAGGCCATCTAGATACATCTAAGTACACTCTGTGAGTAGGGAAGGCCATCTGTCTTAGGTAGCATGCTAGACTGTGCGCAGCAGGGGGCACTGTAGATAGTCTCAATCAGAGTTCCATTCATGCCAGGGCGAAGTGGCATCTGTTCTCTCTGAGCCTCGGTTCTTGATTGAAAGTGCCTAAAAGAAACTGGCTTCCTCCTGTTTCTCCTTCACTACCAGGTCTATGCCTGGAGCCCTGCCTCGCAGCCACTGTTGCATGCTCTGGCGCTTGCCTCTGGCAGACAGACACTCCTGTGGTATTCCCATCACTGGCCAATCCTGGGAGATCCTCCTTTCCCTCTGGGACTGGATTCTTTATTTGCCACTTAATTATCCCGGGCTGATTCTTCTATTTGCTAACTGTGCAACTTGTACCTTTGTCTACTATAGTCGTGGAGATGTGTATAGGTAGTCAGTCACCTGTCTCTTTGACTACAAAGTGCCTGAGAGGGTAGAGAACCAGCAGACGTATGTCAGATGGTCTCATCCACCAGGAACAAACGCATCAAAGCCCAAGCGCTTTTTATTGCCCAGCCCTAGCCACACTCCTGCCTGCTCATGTGGGGCACAGCTCTAGTTTCTTAGTACCATTGCTGCATATAATATGGGAAGGTCTCACAGGTGGCCCTCTGTTCTCCTCACAGGTGTGCTTGAAAGTCAGTATGTATACACACACACACACACACACACACACACACACACACACAGAGTCCTACACACTTTTCCTATTCTTGAACAATTTGCTGACAAGCTGTAAATGATATCCTTGCTATAGTGAAGAAGGAGTTTCTTCCACCACCACCCCCCTTTGCTTTCCACTTCTACTCAGTTAATCCTCTGAACCTCGCTCTGCCTTTCCCTGATGGCTTAGGGTTTTTGGCTAAGTAAATACATGTGTAAGCTGGGCCCCTCAGGAGGATAGAACCAAAGAGGCAGAATAATCAGTGAGGACTTTGATAGTCTTTCTACAACAAAAGGACAAAACAACAGTATCTCGAGTTTCCCTAATTAAAGAAATAAGACCAGATGAAATCCAGTAGGCTATAGACCACCAAAATCCACCGCCTCAGAACTTTTTCTGTGAGTGTATCTGTTATGTATATAAGACCAGAAATGGACAACAGCTTATAGCTTAAGCTACTGCTTCATTTCTCTGAGACCATTTTTCTAGCAGTAGGAATATGGAGCAGCTTGAGCATTGCTGTTGCTATGAAATCCACTTAAATCCCTTCCTACCTGACAAGAAGATCATGTATCAGTCGCTTCCTGGATTACAGACTTGTAAACCTCGGGATCAAGGAATGTGCATTGGGGTGACATTATTCAAGCATGGTAGAGCACTGCTGGATTGTAGAAGTATACTGATTGAATTAGTCAGTCATGCATAGGAAACAGAGACAAGTTAGCTGCCAGGATTTCAGTGGACGACTGGTGAGAACTTATGGTAAAAAGGTACAAGACAGTGATGCACAGTGAAGAAATCTACCTGTAAGAGGGATTGTGAAGAGTCAGGAGAGTTAAGTTGTTGGAATTATATCTGTGAGCTTTAGACATTCCCATCATCACACAGTCACACAGCTAATAAATGTGGCTTGGCTTTGACTTCATATGCAGCCCTCGGGAATGTGTCATTGACCATTAAGCTTGCCTCTCATGCTGTTTGGAGTTAAATTTGCTGTTTGTACATGTCTCTTCATGAATATCATATCTCATTTCTCTGTATCCCCAGCAATGCCTGGATAGGATGCTATTTGTCACAGGCTTTGTCCAAGTGACAAGCATGACAACCCATAGCCCTTTGCTCAGACACAGGCTTTTGCCACATTTCAGCCACTCTGTCAAAAGATTGATCTCGCAAACCTTCTTGATCTGCACGTCAATCAGTTTCAAGTTAGGTTTGTAAAATAGGGATAGTAACATGAACCCCATAAAACTGACATCTTGAGGTATGTCATCGGATCATTTAGGTGTTGGGAATATTTCACCAATCACAGTGATCTCGCATCCACTGGCATTTATGGAAACAGAGGCAGATGGTCTAGTGACTTGCACAGGGTCATACATACAAATTGTGACCTGATAGAGGTGAAAACTGACCATGAGAAAAAGAGGGATTTTTTTTCTCAATGGATTTATTCCATCACTCTTATCCCACCCTTGAATGTACTGGGGCCTGTATTTATATTCTAATAAAATTAATATTTCTCAAGAGAGTTTTAAGATAATTCATGTCCAGAATAATCTCTGCATAGGTAACATGCTCCTTTTATTGTTCTTGACAATGGGCTATCTCTCTTCCTGGCCAGGAAGACTGCAGTGTGGGGAATGGCTAGAAATCAAAGTCAACTTCTCTTGAGTAAGGTGGTAATCAAATAGCCTAAATGGGTGTGTTTCTTGAAAGTCTAGTTGTGGTTGTATCATTTTGCTTTCTGGTTAGGTTTTCAACTAAATGAGGTGTGCAGAAGAAAGGAACAAGACAGATTTCTCATTAATTAATAGATTTAGTTGAAAAGCCAGAGAGAAAATAAGAAAGCTTGTGTGTTGGGATGTGGGGGCTTTATGTAAGAGTCTAAGGACATAAAAGAAGCATTTCCTTATACAATGAAACTGTTTTCCAAAACTAAAGCTATCCAGGGCTGGGGAAGTTGCTCCATGGTTAAAGTCACTTGCTTGCAAAGCCTACTAGCACAGGTTCACTTCCCCACTACCCACATAAAACCAGTTGCACAATATGGCACATGAGTCTGGAGTTTATTTGCAGTGGCAAGAAGCCCTGTCATACCCATATGTGCTCCCCTCTCTCCCTTCCTACCTTCCTCAAATAAATAAATAAATTTTTAAGTAATACCATCTAGTCCTCTAGGAATAGCTGATTTTTTGTCTGTTTCAGAAACCCTCAAAAGTATTGCCCAGAGGAACTCCCCACCACCCACCCACAAGAAGCAGGTCTGGAAGGGGAGAAAGTACCAAATCTGTAAACTAGGCCCTTGTATATGAAAGCCTTCTTAGGCAGTAAGGTCAAATGAGATTCGCATGTAAAGATATAGCAACCTTAGGAGGTGGAAGCAGGAGGATCATGAATTCAAGGCTAGCCTGGGTTCCAAAACAAGTTCCAAGCCAACCTAAGCTACATTTCAAGACCCTGCCTTGAAAAGGAGAAAGAGAGAGAAAGCCAACTCTACCAACAAGACCAGACATGACAGCTGACTCTTTGGCAGCACATCAGCTAGGGGCCAGGTAAAACCACAGAGGAACTGGCTAGATGAGCAAGGGCTTCTTCCCCACTGAGCCCAACAACCTGCGCCAGACAATGAGGATACTCAAATGTTCCAAAGCAGAAATCCAGAGGCTGCTAAGAACTCAACACTAAGCAGACTTAAAACTTACCTCAGGAAACTTTGTGGGAGAGGGGGAGAAAAGAGTGTAAGAGCCACGGTGGGGGGAATATCCAGAGGCATTGCCTTCCCCCCGCCCCAGTTGTCTGCTGCTTGAACAACTGATAGCCCTCCATTCAATGGAGCCTACCAACAATCCCTCTGAGGAGGGCCCTCAGTGGAAAGGGGGCAGAGAGGAAGGAAACGGTACCAACACATGACTTGTGCATACAAAGTTTCTACTTATTAAAAAATAATAAAAATCATTCCAAAACTAAGGGAAAAGAGGGGAGAAAGAGGAGGCGCATGAGGGTGGGAAGGAGGAGAGGGGAAGCTAATGGGGAGGGAATGAAGGAAGACAAGAGCAGATCTTACATAATGCATGAAGAAACTGAGGTTTACAGAGTACACAGTTGTGGTATAATTGTTTGGACTTTAAATGTCCCTCCCAAAGGTCCATTTGTCATGGCTTGATAACCAATCTACGGTAGAACCTTTACTAGATAGGGCCCCAGTGGAAAGAAGTTAGGGAACTGGGAGCATGCTTTTGCCCGCCCCCTGTCTCTTTACTCCCTAGCGGCTAAAGTAAGCCTACTTCCTCCAACATATGCTCTGGTCTGCACTGACTCAAACAGCCATTAACTGAAACCTCTAAAACCGTGAGCCAAAATAAACCTTGCCTCCTGATCATGCCTATTTATCTCAGGCATCCATTGCAGTGACAGAAAGCTAACTAAAGCTACAGGCATAAACAACGAAGGTGTGCCATCTTACTCTGTCACACTGAGATGAAAAGAAGTCTGTGAACTTGGGATCATTAACTGAATGAATGTGTTTATTCCTGTAAGATATCTATGAATGAATTGCTTTTTTAGAATACAATAAATCTCTTCTTTGCAAACAAAGATGGTAGCTGATCTTGGGCTCTGCATGGTAAACTGTTTCATAGTAGTGTTTTCCTCTATCCAGTCTCTTCATCAAAGATGTGCTCAGCAGGCCAAACACAGCTATAAATAGAAATATACTGACTCTCCCATTGGATGTCTGTTTCTAAAAAGGAAAATCTCTATTGAGAACGCTTAACAAATCATGACTTATAACTGCCTTTTTATTTTTCTCTTCTATTCTACCCCCTTTAAAATTGTGTTTATTAGACCCCATGATGGTGCCCCAGTTTAAGAGCTAACCAATTCCTTAATCCTTTTAATGATGGACTTCTTAACAAAGGGCCCTTGTACCAGGCACTGTGCATATAAAAAGACCTTCAATTCTGACCTGAAATCCTTTGATGTATCCATGGAAATGAGCAACTTGGGATCAGTGATAGATATTAATGGTGGTTTCAGAGTGTGCGGTCTTCCTGCCCCACCTCTCCACCCACATCTCTTCTTCTGCCTTCACAAAGACAAGACAGTAAAAGTCGTCCTAGACTTCCTATTAGATATCTGCTCTTGAAAGCAAACCTGCTAGCAAGACCGAAGAAGGCCTCACACTCCCTGAAGCCCACCCACCCACACACACAGCTCTATGGCTGGGGTCACTGGAAGCTGACTTCTACCTCTCCCCTATCCCAGGGAATTCATTACGTGGAACAAGCCACTGGGATCCTTGGGCCCTCCTTCCTCTTTAAAGGAATGTAGATAGGGCTGGAAAGATTGCTCAGTGGTTAAAGGCACTTGATTGCAAAGCCTGATGGCCTGGGTTCCATTCCAGTACCCATGTAACACTAGATACACAAAGTGGTGCATGTGTCTGGAGTTTCTAGTAGCACAAAGTGGTGTGTGTGTGTTTGGAGTTCATTTGTACTGGCAAGAAGCTTTGACATGCCAATTCATAACCTATCTCTCTCTCTCTCATAATCTCTCTCTCCTAGCAAATAAATAAATAATTTTAAAAAATAAAAGAAGGAATGCAGATACAAAGCAACCCTGTCCCTTGCAAATGCCCCTCCTGCACCCAAGTCTCTAATTGAGACCATACAGCTATGAGGACACTATCATCCAAAGAATCATGCTCAAAGCTGGAAAAGAAGGGTGTAAGGATGGACGCTTCCATGACCTTGAAAATGAGTTAAATGCTGTCTTCGTGACTCCAGCTCTTTTTGCTTCGAATCTCTCCCCCTAAAACAGACACTGTTTCCTAATTTCTGTTGGCAGTTCAGTGGAGACTAGACATGCCAACCTCTTCCAAGTTGTCTTATCTTCCTGGAATTAAGTTTGCAAAAAAAGAGGAATAATGACAACCAGGGGCCTTCCCTTTGTTTGCCTTCTATCTTTAACCATAAAGTTGCCAATACTATAGAGCTCCCGAGGAGCAGTCTGTTAGCGTGTGGTACGTATACAGAATTGCCAACATTCAGGTCTTCTCTCCTCTTCCAAAAAGTCTTGCTTTGCCTCTCTAGAGTCTCTGAACTCCTGTTGTCACTTAGGGTCCAGATTACAAAATTATCACTTAAGAGTTAACACTCTTTAATTCTTTTATTTACTTGGACATGTGTCTGCATTTGTATGTGTCTGGGTATACCAGAGCCCTTTGCCACTCTAACAATGAACCCTGGCTGTAGGCTTTGCAAGGAAGTGCCTTTAATCTCTAAACCATCTCCCCCGCCTCTAAAAACTCACATTTTTTAAGCTCTAATGATCAACCCAGTTCTTGGCTGGATGCTTTCATTGCATCGTATCAATACAGTGATTGTCAAACTCACCTGCATTGGAACTCAAGCTGGGGAACTTCAGGAAATTATGGGTGCTTCAGTCCCACCCCAGAAATTGTGGTTAAATTAGCCTGAAATATGGTCTGGTCTTTGGAATTTACTTAGATAGCTGCTCTCTAGTGATTTGCTATGTGCAACCAACTTGAGAACCAGTGATTTCATCTTAGGTTACTCTCAGATAGGAGCCGTCGTGGTCCCCTCTTGAGAGATGGAGCAAGCAAACTCCTCTGCCTTCCCCCGGCTCACAACAGCCAGGTTCTACAGTCTGAATCCTTGCAGGTCAGTCCAGAGCATCATCTGGGAGCCTGTTTGAAATACAGATTCTCCCAACCCACTGAGAATCACCCCTCCAAGTGACTCACATGTGTGCTGAAGTTAAGCACTGAAGTTAAGCCATATCAGGGGACTCACATGTGTGCTGAAGTTAAGCACTGAAGTTAAGCCATATCAGGATATACTGAAGGTCAAGACGAGGTGTTCCCAGTCTGAGGAACTACAAGCTCTGTCCCACCTAGCAATGCTCTAACCTTCACTGGGGATTATCCATCGGCTGCCCTGGAAGACTTTTTCCAGTGAGTCGGAAATCCTATACTGTTTTCTGTGCTGTTTTGCTATTTCAGGTTTGTGAATTTTAAAGCCAGAAATAATCACCCCCTTTAGAGCAGGGGCCATATCGTTCCCTGCAGCCCTCAGTGTGGTAATGAGCAGACAGCAGGGCTTGGCACTGTTTGTTTGATTGATGGCCTGATGGAACCAGCATAGGGCACCAAGATAATTAGAGGATCCTGGAAGAGGCCTCACTTTCCAAGCTGGAGGCTGTTGCCTTACATCATCAAGATGTGTGGGCGTCAGAGCCTCTCCTAGATGCTGGGCAGGTACCCGCTGACTGCAGGACCGCAGCTGGGCCTGATGAGATCAGAGGGAGGAGCACCTGGTTCTGTGAAGCCTGGGTAGCAGCAGGTGGTTCAAAGCAGTGTTTCAGTGCCTGTGTGCAGACTCAGGAGAGGACACAGCTACAAGCCCAAGATGTTCCAGACATGCAAAGTCTTCATCCAGAATGAAGCATGTCTTTCCTCCTGTTCCTTAGGCAAAATGATAACTTGATACAAGCCCAAGCAGTTAAAAAGATACTGAAAGGAATTCAATTTAGAAGTGTTTTTAGTAAGCTGAAAACAGATGTGGCAAACCATTTCAGGATATTCTGGGAGATGAGATGGGGAGGACCAGATTTCATTTGGATCTTCCTCCTCTTTGGGACCCACCCCACTGGGTACCAGTGCTCAGGAGGTACCCAGCCCTGGATATGTTCTGGAAGGAACTACCCCAATGCTTCCTCTTCCGTTTGCTCAATTACTCCTCCACCCAGGCATCCAAGTGGCACTTAGCAACTGGCCAGATGCTATAGCAGACCTGGTGTCTGGGTTCATGCATTTTATTTGGAAAAAGGGCCACACCCATCTTCCCCAGCACAGATGCTGATCACAGAGCTGTCCTTTAATGGGTCCTGACCCAGATGTCCCTGCTGACTGCCAGTCTGAGGTAGTGTGCATGGCTGCCCTAGTCTGCATCCCTCCGAGGGTGGAACCTTGGAAAGTTGGGTGGTGGGGTTGGGTTGTGTTTCAGATGTAATGTGAACTAAGGCATAGAGGTTGGGAGTGCCTCTCTAGGGGAAAAGGGTTCCAGAAGAGAAACTCTGAGGCCTCAATCCATTCTGGAAGCTTTTAGCCTCCTGACCCCAAAGAATTGAAGGTCCTGTGTTCATATTTGTTGAAAACCCAAGGGCAGAGGGGATAAGAAATCCAAAATAGAAAACCAGGCAACCTTACAAAATGCCCTACATCCATCTCATCCTATAGTTAGTGAATTCAGTTGTTAAGATACACCCACATAGGTGATTTTATTTGGTGTGACACCCCACTCCAGCATGGGCTGCAGGTGCAGATGTGTATTGTGTTCAATTATAATTTCCACAGACATTCTTGATTTTTTTAAGTTGCATGTGCATTCCATTGAGTTACTTAATTTTTAAAGTAAACATATATGCTGTATTTATAAGTTTTATCCACTCTCTTCTGCTTGCATGATCAAATTCACAAAAAGAAGCAAGTCCCCCAATACAGATGAGAATTTAGTCTGTATGTGTTTCTGTTCTTTGCCATTGTGAAAGTCAAGTGCTAGGTGTTCTAGAGGTGAAATGATGGTTGCCCAGAAGTTAGACATCTCAGTATACACGCCATTGGATCCAACTGGCTTTACATCTGTGAAAAGATAAATTACTAGTTTATATGACTTTAAGATAATTTTAATACCACCCAGGTTTCCATGAAGTGAACCTCTGAGATATTGCTGATAGCCCCTTTAATAAAGTAACAAATAACGTTCCTAGGGAATGATGGGGAAGGAGACTTCCAAAGAAGACTCAAAACCGTAAGAGGACCGGCCTTGTGCTCCACTTGCCTCCAACTCCTCCCATGTCTCACCTTCATCTTGTCAACTAAGATGAACGAAACTGACCTTGAACTGCCAGTATATTTCATATACTGTTAAGTATATAATTTCATATATTGTTAAGGCAACAGCCACAAGTCCCAGTGGAAGCATTCGTGTTCCATAAGTGTTTGGCATTCTGGAAAAGGTCTTCTCAACCTGTATTCCTTTTTGTAAATTTTCCCAGTCTTGGGTCTTCCTGCACTGATCCTATCACTTTCTCCATGAAATATAAAGCTATGGGTATTCCCACTGCATATTCATATTTATAGGACATGACCAGGGCTATAGGGTCTGTGGAAATTTTAAAAAAAAAACACTTTTTCCTACTGTTCAGCAATAAGCATATGCCAAGTGTTATATGATGTGTGTTATTCTTGCTTTTAAACATGTTCATTTTATCAGGAAATCAAAGACAGTTTACATCCATGGATAAAAGACTTAAGATGGGGATGGCATGGGAAAGGTATATTAAAGAATAGGAGAGGGCTGAAGAGATAGCTTAGCAGTTAAGGCATTTGCCTGCAATGCAGAAGGACCAGAGTTCAATTCCCCAGTGCCCATGTAAAGCCAGATACACAAGAGGGCACATGTGTCTGGAGTTCATTTGCAGTGACTAGAGGCCCTGGTGTGTCCGTTCTCTCTCTTGCTCTGCCCCTCTCTCTCTCTCTCTTTCTCTCTCTCTCTCTCTCTCTCTCTCTCTCTCTCTCTCTAATAAATAAATAAAATATTTTTTAAAAAGAATAGGAGAGATCAACTGGATGAGAAAAGGACATTCTAAACAGAAGGAATGGCTTCTGTAGGAGTTTGGATCATGTGAGGAAGCTGTTTTACACAACATAAAATATAAACAGAAGGAAAGCAGTAGAACACAAATTCTCAAAATTCAAGTTTACAGCCAAGTTTTAAAGTTCCTTACATCACAAGCTCAAGAATTTCTATTTAATTTCACTGGAAACCGAAGATCCTTGGATGACACAAGTCAATAATGTGTAGTAATTCCACGTGGGAACGAGTTTTCTGGAATTTATTTGTGTAGAGTATCCACACTGCAAGACTCCATGGCACAAACTGTGACTGTGGCAGAGGAAATGAAAAGGATGAGAACACAGCTGAGAGGTGTTTCAAACACACTCCTGGGCTTGCAAACACTCCTAGACTTTGGTTATGCCAAGGGAATCAAGCAGAGGCTCTGACTGGGTGATAGAGGTGATCAGTGAAATTAACACGAAACTAGCAAGAGCGCAGGATGCAAGACAAGGAATTCCATTTTAGATATTTTAACTTTGAGGATCTCTAGGGGACGGGCCCACAAGACAAGTGAGCAATCAATTTGAACACTTGGTAGAATAGAGCCACATTGTAGAATAAAAACCTGTCCATGGAGTAGAAAACTACATGAGTGCCTAGAACCTCCTCCAGGGAACTGGCAGGTAGACACTGAGGAGACTAAAACGTATCAAAGCAGAAAACCAGAGGGTGCAGAGAACTCAACACTAAAGGAGACTTCTAACATACCCTCCAAGGCTCAGGGAACATTGTGGAAGAGAGGGCAAAAAAAAAAAACTTTGGAGCCACAGGGTGGGAAGGCATTGTCCCACCCCCAGAGACCGATTCATGCATTCATGACCCCACAGTGAATAGAGATAACCCCACGGAGAAGGACCTCGGTGGAATGGAGGCAGGGAAGAGGGCACATAAGAGTAAAATGTAATGTGAATATGAACAATGTGTAAAATGTTCATACGTTTGTCTGGGCAAGGAAGAGCTTACTACACATGACATGTGGCTTTCCTGTTTCCAGGTACTCCACTCCTACCTCTTCTTGGGTAGGAGCTCTTTGTATTCTTTCATCTTTCCTTCTTTTTAGGGCTTTAAGCTCTAAAATCCCTGTAATAAACTCTCTCTAAAGTTTAAAGTGGGGAAGAAAGGGAACTAGCTGGAGAAAAGGAGGGTCATGAGTTGGGCAGAGGACTGTAGGAGAGAGGAAAGAATATGACCAAAGAATAATGACATTTATGTATGATGATACCATGATGACAGCTATTACTCTGTATGCTAACCTATGATATTAACTTTAAAAAGCAAAAAATATTTTTTTTAATTTCAAACTGGAGAAAGCAACACACTTCCTTCTTCAGAGAAAGTTAGTTAATCTTTAGTGTTGATTCGAATTTTCTTTTCAGTCCTCCTCAAAATTTTTCAATCACTTTCTGAAATTATGGCCTGTTTTTTTCCAGACCATTTCCTGAGTTGAGATGCATGGGAAATGAATGTTTACTATAACCAGGATATTTGTAATATAAATATAATCTGTTAACTCTACACCATTTTCCAAAAGCCCAGTCGTCTGTGACTCAAATTTGTTTTCTTAGGGAAAGGAAAAAAAAAAAAAATATATATATATATATATATATATATATATGGGTGATGGAAAAGAAACAGAAAGGAAGGCCTTACTCTTGAGTAATAAATGTTTAACTCCGGCTTTGTGTACAGAATTTATCCTATAAATCAGTAAATCCGAGTGTGGCCCCTTACAGTGAAAAACAGAAAATAGGTTAATATGCATAATTTCTTTTGTGTTTTCTGAAGGTCAAATGCTGCAAATACTGGCCAGATGACACAGAGATCTATAAAGACATTAAAGTTACCCTCATAGAAACCGAGCTGCTGGCAGAATACGTGATAAGAACATTCGCTGTGGAAAAGGTAAGTGTGAGGCTGAGGAGGTGCTAAGCTGGCAGCTACCTGGGAGCAGGCCTGAAGGCAGATAGGTGCTGGCTGGTAGTTCTCAGGCTGTGCCTCGCCCTCTGATTATCCAGTTCCATCCTTAGCCATTCCCATTTCATAGCAACCTGTATTTTTGCAACTAAACCAAAGGATAATGTCTATTTGACTCTTCTTTTTAACCTGGCTGATTTTATTCTGCCCAACTCTCTTGGTGATTGAATTTAGGTAAAGGTCCTTCCAGTTTGGTCTGTTTCTTGAATGGCCACCAGGGTTTTACCAGGAGCAAGTCAGCATCCATGCGAAACAGAGGTCCTAACCTGCTCCTGGAAACCCCTCTCTCGCTCCCTGGAAGGTTTTTGTGGCCCACAGGTTAATACAAATGGAAAAGGGTTTCCATGTGGAAGCCAAGGGAGCCATTCCATCAGACACAGTGTTGCATGAGCCAGCGCCTTCGTTCATCCTCACTCCCATCCGATGTTAGCCTTCGGTCATGGCTGCTGTTGGGTTGGTGAATGCTGTTTTTGGTTCTCCCTGGCCTCATCCCGTGTGCATGGACGGGGCTGCTTCTCTGGGAAGCACTGTAGGACATAACAGGGAATCTCCTTATTCCCCCTCTTTCTGCTGACATAGGGAGGGGCCGGAGGTGAAGCAAACTGCAGTCCATCCAGAGAAGTGTCACAGGTAGGCTGTGGGGAAGGTGGAGGTGATGTGGCTGAGGAACACTCTGCCTGCCAGAGGCCCACAGGCTTTCCCTCATCCAATGGTAGCAGGTCCCCTTGGAAGACTGGGTCATGAGCAGACTGCTGGGCACTTGGCTTCTGACCTCCATAATGACCCTCTGTCTTCACTGAGTCTAAATGCACTTTGGAGATAACAAGAGCCCATTTCTAGGAAATGAAGAACATTGCAACATCTGCTTATTGGCTAATTTACACTAATGATTTGAACTATCATTCCCAGCTTCCAAATCCAAATTTGTCACAAGGCTGAGAAAGAAGACTTTTATAATTTTAATCGGTATCTCATACTATTTAGCATTTTTTCCGTAGTCTCTTTTTTTAATATATATAGAAACAGGCAAGAGCTTGAAGACTTCAAAGAATGTGAAATTCTGGTTGACTCAGTGCTTCAAGTTCTGAACCTCACACTTTGATGTCAATTTGATTTTTTTTCCTTCTTAGGCAGGATTGTGGAAGAAAACCACGTGGAGGATTTTTGTATGGCTCTTGGCAAGAGCACTCATGAATAACTGCATTAAAACAGCGATGAAAGACCCTCAGTATTTTTTTCCTAAGCCATCACTTAAACATGGAGTTCTTTGAACAATAGGCAGCTCTCTAATAAGCTGCAAATGCATCTCGGTTGCTAAAGGAAGGGTTTGTTTATTTCTTTGTTCTTTTTTTTTAACCTCTTATTAGACTCTGCTCCACTCCCAGCTGCACAGAAATGATTCTGAAACACCCACTTATTTTAGTCATGAGGCAGCCATTGAAGAGATGGTCCAGGGAAGAAGAGCTTGGGAATGTACCGGGGGTGGAGGGGGCCATGAAAATGACATGATAGTGATTTTCTAACTGGGCAGTCAAAAAATCTTTGAGAAACACATATACTGAGTTTCCTTAAAACACTTGTAAGTTTACAACTTTCTCATTAAAAAGCAAAAGGAAAAAATGGTTAGGCATGTACTTTGCAATTCTATTTTGAGAGCATGATGTAACAAGGGACTTAAGGTGAAAAATGTATTTAGACTCTGTTCTGCAAAACAAGCAGACAGTTGCAGTTTGAAGCTGATGAATTCCTGTTTTGCCTCGGATGGTCCTGTTTTCCCCCACATATCCGATTGTTTTATATGACATACAGTACCCATCAGACCAGGAAGACAGAGCCAAGGTTTTCACGAACACAAGCTGTCTGGTGAAGCTATCCCTGCCTGTCCTGGCAGAAAGCAAGCTGGCAAAGGGCACCACATCTTCTTCTGCCAAAGAGGTCCCAGAGACTCAGAGAAGGCAGTAGGGATAATTTTCCCCATCTCAAAGACAGATGTACACTCATTCCACCAATGTTTATTAAGAACCCACTAGGGCTAGGCATTATTGTGTGATGTGGAGTCTCCCTAGTATATTGCATGGAACATAACATAACATTAATGCCTTTTTAATGAAAAATAAAGGCAAATGTAATTAACTTCCAGCTGGGAAATACTTGACCCATGGTCACCTGGTTGTATCTTTGCCTTTCCCCCCAAATGTATTAGGAAACATCAACAGTAGAAACTGCTGCCCATGTGCAGGCGTGTACACTGGATCAAGAGAGATTTGTTTTGCTAAGTTTGTTAGTACTGAACATATTGGAAGGTGGAACCTCATTCTAGGTTGTTCAGCAACAGGCTTTCTGGATTCCAGAAGTTAACATTTACCTTGCTATGAAAATGAGCCATAGAGATATCATTTGGGAGTTCATCTCATGATGAATGTGGCACTGGGCATGATGGTTCTGGGATTGAAGTCTAGGTGAGGAAGACACCTGCCCCCCTCTATTTGAGTTCGTACTGCCAATGCTCTCCTTGTTCACAGGAGGCTTGCCACATAAACGGGACCATCCTTGGCCAAGTCATCATGCCTAAAAGCCAGGGGAGCTCTGCTGGGGTTTGAAGGTTGACAGCAACTCAACTATATATCTTTTTCAGCAATCAGAAATGTAGACTGCTAACCACTGAGCCTATTACAACAATGTTGATTTGTGTGCACCATGAATCCCTACAGACTTCTTTACTGCTTGAACTCTAGTAAAGAATAGAATGGGGCTGAAGAGATGGCTTAGCATTTAAGGCATTTGCCTGCAATGCAGAAGGACCAGAGTTTGATTCCTCAGTGCCCATATAAAGACAGATGCACAAGAGGGCGCAAGTGTGTGGAGTTCATTTCCATTCTCTCTCTCTCTCTCTCTCTCTCTCTCTCTCTCTCTCTCTCTCTCTCTCTCTCTCTCTCTCAAATAAATAAAATATTTTTTAAAAAGAATGTTTTTTTTTAAAAAAAAGAATAGAATGTTTAGAGGAAAACAGAGCCTTGGCATTGTTGGATTATTAAACCAAGACCTATTAACACATCGATAGCAATAAATCTTATCTTACAACATATACTTGTTCATTTCTCCCTGTCTTTTCCAAAACCATAATAATTCTAAATTTATTTTTCTGTGCTAAATATGTGTGAACAGTTGATGGAAAATGATAAAGTTCATGTGTGTTCACCTTTAAGATGGATAAAAACCAAAAGCAAGGCCTTGGAGACAGAGTTCAGTCAATGGTTCTTCAGCAAAAACACAAAGGCAAGCTCAAACCCAGATTAGCATGCAACCTTGGCTTCAGAAGTAACTTTTGTCTTCAAAAGCCAAAACAGTCTAAAAATATATACTTAATTATTCTCAAAATAATTTAAAACTGAAAGAAGCATAATGTTTCTTCCCTTCAGCCTCCCTTCAGCTCAGTGACAGGCACCCTCCTCAATTTACTGGTCTAAAATGAGAATTCCAACAAAAAACACCTCAACACCCATGGTCTACATTTGCTGACACACCTGCTTCCCACTTGAAGACAGGAGATGGTACCTTCCTATCTCTGCCACCAAGCACCTTGAGTCATGCTTGGAGCATTTAGTTCCAAAATTGCTAGTGTTTGGATAAGTGAGTTACACTTTTACCTAAATCAAAAAGAGAAACATTACAAACTAAGCTGCTGCAGATGGAAACCAGTTTGCTGACCTACAGCATTGGAAAGTAGCCCTCCTTCATTCTTCCAGCACACATTTTCTCAGCACTCATAGTGTGGATGCACCGTGAAGTACCTGAAACGAGAGCAAGGGTCCTGCATCGCAGTAGCTGGTATTGAACAGCTTTTCACAAAGCCTGCTTTTTCAGAAAGGCATTTCCAAGAAACAAAGCTATCCATTCATTTGCTGGAATTGCATGTGTAAATTAGCATGTCCCCCAAAACATCACCTCCCTTTCACAACTACAAACATTAACTGTCATAAGCCTTCCAAATTGTGTACTCTGTCTATGAATGACCTTCCTCCCCAGCACTGTTTCTCCAGCCTCAGGCTTGCTACTTAGGAATGCTTTATAACCGTGCTTGCCCTTGCTCATCATTTCTTTTCCTTTGTTTTCCCTGTATTGTGGCTAACCGCGGAATGCAGAGAGGTGTTCATGAAATCCGAGAGATCAGACAATTTCACTTCACGGGCTGGCCAGACCACGGGGTCCCCTACCATGCCACAGGCCTGCTAGGATTTGTCCGGCAGGTCAAATCCAAGAGTCCACCCAATGCAGGCCCATTGGTGGTGCATTGCAGGTAAGCAGAGCTCCAAGAACCTTTTCACCCAGAATCATAGGTTATGGGCACCGGATTTCATGGAGGGGGTGATGACATGTTTTAGAACTGAATGGGAGTGATTGTTGTTTTAATAGTCATGTTCTTATTGCTGGGGCAAAATACCTAACCAGAAGCAGTTTATAGGAGAAAAGTGTTTCAGCTTACAGTTTTGAAAGTATCATTGTGGTGGGGGCGGGGTGGGGAGGAACATGGCAGAGCAGGCAACCAGGGCATTACATCTTGTCACATTAGTGGGAAGGAAGTCATGTTAGTGGACTAGCTCTGAACACCCAGTGGGCTGGACTTATCAACCTCAAGGCCCACCCCCCAGTGCTACCCCTCCAGTAAGGCTCCTCCCGCTGGGGACCAAGTATGAGAAAATCACAAATACGTGAGGCTATGGGGGACATTTCACATTTAAACCACCACAGTCGTATAACATTGTGAACATGCTAGTGCCTAAGTGATACACTTCTCATTGGTTAATTTTATTACAATTTAATTTTAAAAAATCTTAAGAAGTAGAAGTAGCAGAGCGGTCCTTTCCCTCCACTGATGCATTGCTCTTCCCATGCAGTGCTGGGGCAGGAAGGACAGGCTGCTTCATCGTCATCGATATCATGTTGGACATGGCCGAAAGGGAAGGGGTGGTGGACATCTACAACTGTGTCAGAGAGCTGCGGTCACGGAGAGTGAACATGGTGCAGACAGAGGTACTGTTGCTGACCCTCCTCTGTGCTACGATCCCATGGATCTCCTGTGTACCCACCTTCCAGAGACAAGGGTGAAAGAAAGCCTACTGGCTCTACAAAATGATGTACTACTGGAAACCCGTTTCCTCCTTAAGCCTCCCACTGTCCCTCCCTCTCTCCTTCTGTACCTTCCTTTCTTCCTTCTTTCCTTCCAGTATTCTGTTTTCCTTTTAGAAACAAACGAAAAAGGAGTCTTCAGGTTACAGATTCTGTTTTGAGAATTTTCCAGAATCTGTTGTCATTGGCCTAAATTTGTGTGTTTTTCTATGCCAAGAAACCCTGAAGAGCCTCTACACGAAGCCTTCAAGGGTTTGCTGCTATTTCTTTTCACTCTATCTTTTAAACTAGCTGAGAACCAGAGCAAGACCACTCCTGAGAATCCCTAGGCATCTTCCAAGTGGTTTTAGGGCACTCTCTGTACCTTGAATGAGTCTCAAGGGTATTAGGAAGAACACTAGCCTACTGTCCCCTAAAACTTCTGCCCAATGGCCTGGCATCATGGGAATTTACCCATTTTGTACAAGAACTCTATAACAACCACTAACTTTTTTTAAGTTGAAATTCAAACTATATCAAGAACTTAAAGAATGATAACCTGGATCCAGGGCATTCACATGATTATTAATACTTGATTGATTTAAGTGAGCCCTAAAACCCACCACCTGGAAAACGGTTCATGAAGCAGAATGAAGAAAAAAATTAAAATCTCCTATCTTATACTTGAAACTTTACAAAATCCCCTGGGAAACCTCCCCATTTTTAGCCAATATAAAAATTACAAAAACTCTTAATTACTGCTTGTTCTCTTTTCTCTAAACTAGGTTTTCTCTAGAAAACGAAAGTAATTTTTGTATATAATTTTATTAAGTTAAGACTGGTTGCATTTATTTTTTAATAAGGTTTTCAGTTGGTTAAATTGTTGCCACACCCATTTTCCCATTGATCTTATTTTTCTTGAGGTATTGAATAGGAGTGGGCAATTTTTATAAACTGGGACTCAGTAATTTATATGAATGCATGGTAAAAAGAGACCCTTTAAGGCTGGGATAATGGCTTAAGAGGTAAGAGCACTTCCTGCCCTAGCATAAAGACATGCTTCAATCCCCAGCACCCACCAAAATTGAAGATAAAGGAGATAAGAGAATCCCTGAGACTCCCTGTTCAGCCAGGTAAATCAAAAACAGTGAGTTCCAGGTTCAGTGAGAGACTCTGTCTCGGGGAACTAAGTGGAAAAGTCATAGAGGAAGACACCCGATATCCTCCTCTGGCCTCACATGTGAGATCACACATACTATACACACACAAAGAAAACCTAAGAGATAGAGACCCTTCAACAGGTCATATGATTGAAGAGCAACAAAATACTGTGAAACTGAACTAATTAAATAATTAACTAATTATAGGAAAAGTCACTGCGAAGTCACAGAGGACACACTATCATGCTTATTTTTCTCAGGTACCGGGGTCCAAAGCCGGTACCTTGCTCTTGTCTCACTACCGCCGAGGTACACCCCCAACCATAGAGAACCCATCTTTAAACTCCAGTCTTACTGCTCACATGTAGAAGGGCTCTACTCTGGCCTTATGAAAGTGTTCGGAATTACAAGTTTAATTAATGTTTCAAAGTAAGTAGTTCCCAGAGTTCCTAATGTCTTCAAAGCCAAGTCCAGTGTCCCTAGATCTTCTTCATACTGCTAATCTAGTTAAGAAGCTCTTTTTTTAATACCATACAAATTCTGCTCATTCCTCATCTGGAATGTCGAGTTCCAAATTCATGGGATCCAAATGACAGATGTATTTGTCCCTGTTACAGTGCCTGCTCTAATTGGTTTGTGTATATTATGAATGACCTCCAGGTTCTCCCTCCCTCCTGGGGTCAGGTAGGTGACAGACCAGCTGTCCCATTGGAGGAACAGGATACCTGATCCTGGGAGAGCCAGTATCTGGCAGTGCAGCTCTCTGAACCTGTCACTTTCTGCTGAAAATGCATTATCTCCAGAATCTTGATGATGAAGGCCTGAAAACCAGTACTGTCTCCCTCCTTCTCTGGTTCTCTTGGATTACCTTGAGTTCTTCCTCTCTAATTAGTTCTATCTGCTTCTCCAGGAGCAGTATGTGTTTATCCACGATGCAATCCTGGAAGCCTGTCTTTGTGGAGACACCTCCATCCCTGCTTCTCAAGTTAGGTCTCTGTATTATGACATGAACAAACTGGACCCACAGACAAATTCAAGCCAGATTAAAGAGGAGTTTCGGGTAAGTGGAACTAAAGGAACAGCTGTTTGGCCATGAGCTTGTTCCTTGGAGGAAAACAAACAAAAAAACAAAAAAAAAACTCAAAGTCAGCTCTTGAACCCTTGAAGCAACACAGACCTCCTCCTTTAAGGACGAATGACATTTGGGGCTGGGTAGGTCATTGTATGGAGCCCTCCTGTAGGAAATGTATGACATCCCTGGGCTCTACCTTCTAGATGTCTAACACCAGTGCCATTCCAAACGCTTGGGTAGATGTCACCAGATGTCACTGGGGCCAAAAGTACCCAGCTTTAAATCACTAGTCTAACGGGCCATTTGCATTTCAAGCAGATACCAAGTGGTCCCAAGTACTAGGATCCTGTTCACAGTACAAGTAACAATGGGTACAGCCTATCCAGAGAAATGGGGATTAAGAATTTTATGGGCATAGATCTTCATTAAGATAAACATTCCAATATGTCTAAATGTACCTAACTCTAGGCCAATTCCTTTCCCAACTTCTTGCCTCCCAAGTCCCCCAGGTACCCAGCTCTAGTCAGAACTGTTGGCACTGTATCCTAGGATTCTAGAAGGCCCTACGAGTCTGCCTCTGGCCCTCATGGCTCACAGGCCCTATCTGTGGGCTAAATCCATATAGAGAATATCTAATTGGTAGAACTCAGGAGTGTGGGAGGGAGCCATCTTGCAATTAACTGCAAGAGACTTACATTTTTTAAATCATTAAATATGAGGCAAAGATACCATGGATATGTCCTCTACCTCACATGCCTTTTTTTAAAAAAATAAGAATTTATTTACCCACCTTTTTGAGCCGGGCATGGTGGCACACACCTTTAGTCCTAGCACTAGGGAGACAGAGGTAGGAGGATCAGTTGTAAGTTCGAGGCCTCCCTGAGACTACAGAATGGATTTCAGGTCAGCCTGGGCTGGAGAGAGACCTTACCCCAAAAGAATATAATCTTATGGGACATTTTATAAATACAGTTCCCAAAGTATGTTTGCAGCTGGCTGTATGGTGCTCTTAACTGACATGTTATGACTGCATATTGACGAGATACAGCCTACTGTTTGCATGGATGTATTCATACAAAACAGTCCTAAGCAATCAGGAAATCTGCCATCTGTGGTGACCTGGCTGGAGCTAAAGATCCTGTGCCTCCCGTTTGCCCCATAGACCCTAAACATGGTGACTCCCACCCTGCGCGTGGAGGACTGCAGCATCGCGCTCCTACCCCGAAACCACGAGAAGAACCGCTGCATGGACATCCTGCCTCCAGACCGCTGCCTGCCCTTCCTCATCACCATCGACGGGGAGAGCAGCAACTACATCAATGCCGCCCTCATGGACGTAAGGCACCTCTGCTCCCTGGCAAGGAGGCAGGAAGTGTAGGACTCAACCTTCTGAGACACAAATTAGTTTTCAGCAACAACAAAAAGATCGATTTCAGAGTCCATGTGCTTTGTGCAGGGTGGATATTCCTACTCTCTCTCTCTCTCTGGCCACCTGTGCAGAGTCCTCCTGAGTGAAGGAAGCCAGCCCCCCCCCCTTAGTTACTTGAGGATACAGTGAGGTTTGTAGGCTGTTGGCCAGAGAATATGAGGCAGTTAAGTCACTGTGGTAGGAAAAGTGGAGAATGTGACTGGCAACATTATTTCAGTTCCCTTTTCCTCCCAATTTAGGTAGTAATTAATTAACATAGAAAGAAAACACAACTCATTGCTTCCTGTCAGTCTGTTGTTGGCTTCTTGCTGTTCAGTTGATGGGAAAGTAAATGGATATTTCCAGTTCTAATGTGGAAATTTCAATTCTGTTGGTGTGATGCAGTACAAGGGTACTTAAACTTGTTCAAAGCTCTCGAGAGCTGAAAAATGCATGTGTATCTTTTATGGCAGGCATAAGTAAACCCATCACACAGATAAATGACAAGTAACCAAGTTTTAGGAAAAACAGAACTATTTTAACTCTACATAATTTTTAAATAATCTGAAATTAAAATGATTAATGTGTACAGTCTATTGACTATCAGAAAGAGTTTATATAAGATATAGTTATATAAGTTTTCCTTGGTATTAAAATGAAAATATTTCATTATTGTTATTTCACAGATAAGTTTACATTTAGTCTATTTTGGTGTTGATAATGGCAATAGAATTCAACAATTACTGGATATGCTTAGCATTTTCTGCCACACATGATCATATGCACAAAATAACTTAGCTTCCTCCCTCCACATTTTCCTGGGTATATTTGGATCTCTCTTGTTTGTGTCTGCAGAGCTATAAACAGCCTTCGGCTTTTATAGTCACCCAACATCCTTTGCCAAACACAGTCAAGGACTTCTGGCGACTGGTCCTGGATTATCACTGCACATCGGTAGTTATGCTCAATGACGTGGATCCTGCCCAGGTGAGATGGAGCATTCTTCCAGCCCAGCTCATGCCATGGGATCAACCGTGTGTGTGTGTGTGTGTGTGTGTGTGTGTGTGTGTGTGTGTGTGTGTGTGTGTGTGTGTGTGTGTGTGTGCATGTGTGGTATGTGTATGTGTGTGTGTGGTGTATGTGTGATGTGTGTGTGGTGTATGTGTGTGTGTTTGTGTGTGTGTGTGTGGTATGTGATGTGTGTATGCATGTGCATGTGTGTGTATGTGTGGTGTGTGGTGTGTATATGTGTGTGGTTTGTGCATCAAGAAGCCCAGGCCCATGCCAGCTGACTGTGGAGAGAAGGTGGGAATACTGAAACGAGTGTTGCAAACCAGAAAGACAGGCCGAAGCCACAGACCATGTAAGTGACATGAGGACAGGATCAGAAACAAGGCTGTCCCCAGAGTCAGGATACCCACAGGCTAAACCCAAGGTCATAGGAGGAGCCCAGGTTGAGCATGGACCTGAGCAGTGTTGCTGAAGGAAAAGCAAGCAAGCTGACAAGCAGCGGAGAAGGCCGCAGGCCTTGGTCCCAGCTGTGGGCACTGGGCCTGCTGCTCACCTGGGCTGTACCTGGAGGAGCGCCAGGGTGGCAGACCGTAAAGACAGGCGAAGGAATGGTGATTAGTTTTGTCAACTCTTCTGTAAGGATACTAAAAAGAAAAGGAACTGGGACTTGGAGATAGAGAAGCTAGGGCTGATGATTGGAGCTTTTCCTGGCTTTACTTACACAGAATGAAAAACAGGAGAAGTGGACACGGTGACTTGATCTTAGTGAATGAGACAGAAACATTTTCTTAGAGGGAGCCTTCAGAATAGAATTAGCACCAAGACCCTTTGGGAGGTTAACTGATTCCCTCCACAGAAAAATGATTATAGAAACTTAGTGTGTCTTCAGAATAAACTTGTTTTGGAGACGTATTTATTTCCTACATAGTAGAGACAAATTCTCTTAAACATGGGGGTATAACTAAAGTTTTCTAATATCTAAACAGAAAAGAAATGAGATATTTCTTTCCTGAAATACATTTTGTTGCCATCAGTCTTCCATATAACATGGACATTCAGGTGTGCAAGGCTTTTAATTATGTTGGAAGCACTGCATTATGGTGCTAAAGCTCTCTCTTGAAGGCTAGTTGATGAAAAAGTAATGATAACCCTTGTTTTCTATACTCCTTTTGACTTAAGAAACTTAAATATTTTAGAACTCTCCCTCCTATTGCTCTCAGAAGAGTAGACTGTCTCTGTTTACATTAAAACAGCCAATTCAAAATAGAACCAAGAACCCCATCGTTTCCTAACATATGGCAGCTGGTTAAAGTTCATTAATTCAAGAGTCTTTGGTCACATAGAGTCACAGGGAAAGGGATTTGTTCCCTGTTTGGAATCATTCTGTCTTTTCCCTAATGTGAATCCTGGAATGTGGTGGGATAGATAGATAGATAGATAGATAGATAGATAGATAGATAGATAGATAGATAGATAGATAGAAAGAGATATAGATATAGATATAGATATAGATATAGATATAGATATAGATATATAGTGGTTTTATATCTACTGCTTTATTAATGTGGTGACATGTACTGGTTCTGTTCTTATTGGTGAACAAGGCATTAGACATGCTAACATTCTTAGTGAATCACATTTGAATTCTGAAGCCGTAATCTAAACTCATACTGCCTGGACTTCAACGGAGCCTTGGCTGAGGAGCAGTGGGCAAAACACCAAAGACTCCAATTCTATTTAACACTAAGACCTGGTTTTCAGAGTGAGAGGAAAGAGGCTCCCGGGACTGTCTTTTAGCAAACACTAAACTGAGCATTGGCTCTGAAAGGCTTTGCAACAGTACAAGCCTAGCACTCAACTATTTTTAAGTATTTATAGGTCCGGTTCATGGATGTGTTATGCACCATTTAAGCCATTTTCTACGTGGTTTCCTTGGGCAGAGTGTTGAACACAGTGAGCCAAGAGCCAGATGCCAACCCCGGGCCATTCATATTTCTGTGGTGTGACTGACAAGTATTTGATCGGATGTTTGAACTGAGAAAATAAGCAGGCGGCAACGCTAGCTCAGTCAGGAGGAAAGTGGATCAAACAGTTCAAATGTGCATGTTACAGCTTTCACTACCATCTCCGCTCTCCATCACCTTGCCTGTTCATTTTAACAGTGGGTACCCTT
>PVHP010020346.1:0-30886 GCA_004024765.1 Zapus hudsonius | reverse complement strand
TAAACATCAAAAATGAATGTAAGCTTAAATTTTTCCTCTTAAACAACAAATAGATAGATATTCAAAGTCAAATTTAGTGATATCGTGAAAGTAATGACAGTGAAATCAAGGAAAGCTGAAACTTGAAATTCACTAAAGTAACACTAAAGGGAAGTTTGTAGGAAGAAACATCACCATCCAAAGTGAAAAGGAAGGCTGGAAAAATGCCTCAGTTGGTAAAGTGCTTGCCAGGTAAGCACGAGGTCCTGATTTCATATCACCAGCACACACATGAAAGTTCAGAAAGGTGGTATGGACCTGTAATCCCAGTGCTGGGGAGGCAGATACAGAATTATCCTGGGAACTTGCTGGCTTGGTAGTCTAGAGGAAATGGCGAGCTCTAATTTCACTGAGACTCTGTCTCAAAAAATTAGGTGGAAAGTGACTGAGGAAAATAACCAAGTCTACCTCTGAACTCCATACTCACATGCACACGTGAGCATGTGCAAGCATGTACATGTGTTTGTCCACTGGTATGTGAACACACAGGCATACCAAATACATATATACACATAGACACTAATCAATCAATACAATCTAAAAATAATAAAGAACTTAAATTAACATTTTAATGTCAAGGACCAGATAGAGAACAAACTAAACTCAAAGGTACAAGGATAGAAAGTTTAGAACAGAAATAAATGTGATTAGAAAAATAATAGAAAAGATCAACAAAATGGAGATTTTTTAAAGACAGAATCAATTGTTAGGTGGAATTCAGGCAACACCTTGGTCCCCTCCCCAAACCAGCCTCAAGAGAAGTTTCAACACAGGAACCAAGGCCTGCCTCCTGAACAGGAGATAAAGTCCCCTACCTGCTGTGTCTCTGTCTAGCAGAAGGCACTGTCCTTCCTGATGCTGAGAGCTATGTGACCATCTGGGCGCTTCCCCCAACCTGGGCATTCCCCTTAAAACCCTGATCTGATCTTGCTTTGTGTTCTTTCCCATTGGGAGAGAGCCTGGAGCTCGGGGTCTCTTTCCTCCTATTAAAGCCTTTCCTTTCAGAGCAGTCTCTCATGGTGGTCATTTCCATTCTAACATCAACAAAATTTTAATCAGACTTATCAAAAAGGTAAAACCAATAATGCCTGTTGGTGTAGTGCAGGTCTTTAATCTCAGCACTCTCAAGGCTGAGGTAGGAAGATGAAGGGTGGCCCAGAGTTCAAGGCCAGGATGGAGCTACAGAGTAAGTTCCAGGTTAACCTGGGCTAGAGTAAGACTCTACCTTAAACAAGGACAACACAACAATGAAAAAATTATAAGGCAAATAAATAAAATTGTGAATGAAAGAAAAGACATTGCAATTGATGTTACCAAAATATAATCATGCATCACAGCTAATTAATACAAACAATTATGACCCAGCTTGGATAACCTAGAAAAATGGATAAGTTCCCAGAAAGTTAACAACCTACTGAGACTAAATAACAAAGCAATTAAAAAAAGGAGCTGGTACTAGGATATCCAGGATCCCTTGCCACAAAGACTAATACAGACAGCCCATGGAGGAGGATATCCAACTGATCAGGGATGGGGAGGGGGAGAATTGGGGAATTTGGGATAAAAACGCATTGTTTGCCCACTAAATAATGTATGGACAATAAATATATTTTTTTTAAAAAAAGGAGCTTTTTGTGGTGGAACACACCAGGAAAGAGAGGCTGGGGCTACCTGAGGACCCTTTCTTAACCAAACAAACAAACCACCTGAAGTTTATGTTAATGACTGAGGAGACTTGATTAGTTTCTCATCAAAGTAAAGCTCACCAAGAATCAGATGTTATTCCACTGAGTTGTACCAATCATTTTTAAAGAACTGACATAAGCCCTTCTCAAGCTCACTAAAAATTTGAGAGCAGGGCAAGCTTCCAGTTCATTTTACAAGGCTTGCATTACTCTGATTCCAGAGCTAGAAAAGGGCTTTGGAAGGAAAGAAAGAAAGAAAAAATGTATAGGCTAATGTCCTGATACAAATATCTTCAATGAAATACTCCAAACATGTTAAATCACATAGATGGGTTTATTTACACACAAGGAAGGTAAAACAAAACATGAAAGCTGTCATAGTCACACACCGCTGAGATGAATCTCCAAACCAGGCACAGTTTTGGGAAGAAGGTATTTATTAAAGTAACAGATCCAGGGGAAGTTCAATAATGAAGAAAAAGCTGCCCCCTTTCACAGGTTCAAGCAGAAAGAGAAACCCATCACCAGCACCTCCAAAGCAAACAAGCGCACTCCTGGTATATACAAAACATCTTTGGGTCTCCATTGCTGTGATGGTTAGGTTTTGTTGTCAACTTGATCTTTTTAATTATCTTGGGTAGGTCTCTGAGGATGTTTACAGGAAGGCAGCCCCTCAATAGGGGGCAGGATGTAAACAAGCTCAAAGAAGCTAGAAGTAAGTATCCTTTCCTGTGTGTGCAGTGCAGGAAAGAAATTCTAGAGACTCAGGAAGCCATTAGTCTGGGATAGGGTTGCAATACCCCACCCTAAGCCTATATAAAAGAAAAGAAATTCTCTTTGACCCCCCTTCCTGCCCATTCCCTGTTTTTGTGTGTGGTGTTGGTGATGGGTTTTTCTCTCTGCTTGGACCTATGAAAGAGGGCCAGTCTCCTTCGCTGTTATGGAACTTCCCCTCAATCTGTAGTTTCAATAAATATTTTCCTCCCCCAAACAGTGCCTTTTTTGGAGATTCATCCCAATGACATGTGGCTGACTATGACAATTGCAAACCATGGTCCATCTTCCAATGGCTTCACTGGCCAATCAGGGACTTCATACCCTGATCCATATACCGCATCTCAGTGGTGGCTCCTGGAACCATGTGCACTTCATGACCCTCTCCATGTATGCATTTCTCATGCTTCCAAAAGCAATACCAGTTATGCAGGACACAACAGGGTTGTTAATCCAGGGATTTATGTAACTTTAAAGATTTAAGCAAACAAGCACACTCCAAACTAGCAAACAGCAGGAACTCCTTTGAGCTCAAACTGCTCTTTGCATATGTATAGCCAGAATTCCAGATCCACCCCAGACACCCCTTAGGGTGTCTGGAGAAAGCATTTAATAGACTTTTGCATCTATTGGGGGACATTCACTCAAGTTACCACAAGAACCCAAGTCAAAAGATTCAGAAGAAGCGTGTGTGTATGCGCTCACACATACACACATACACACACACACACACACACACACACACACACACACACGAAGCAAACATGAGAGCCCAAGCTCTTCACCTTTACATGGAAGAGAGTATGAAGATTAGATAGTAAAGGACTCAGAGCCTAGAGAGAAAAAAATCATACATGTAGCAAAACAAGAAAGCATCTGGAAACAAAATAGAGCAGAAATCAAGCAGCAAAATATCCAGGCAAATAAAACCTCTCCCACTTCCTGAAGTTACCAAAGCAGGAACCAGGAGGGTCCTTCTCAGGGAGAATGAAGAGTCAAGAGAAAGAGAGATTATACATATGGCAGGCCCATTTATATGGGTCAGGCATCCAATTAGGAAGAGCCTTGCCATCAGACTCACAGGTGTAAGAGAGAGACTCAAGAGGAAGATTTATGAAGAAACAGAAAGTTGATGCTGGGGAATGTTGCTGGCAGCCATGTTGGATGAGAGTCCTGCCAGGGAAGGCAAGGGCATCACCTTGTCCTCCTTGGGTCTTGTTTCTGAATGATTGCCTATAAAAGTTTATCTTTCTCCTGTTTCTCTTCCACCATGAATGCTACTAACTTTCTAATATATTATTCTACCCCAATTTTAATAATAAAGTTTAGGAATGTATTAAAATCAAGACTATATTTCACGTCGTCACATAACAAATGTAAGTGAAGTAAAAAAATGTTTAAAATGAAGTTCAAAAAGTCTTTGTCATCAAACATGATTATCTACCAAGTATATTTAAATTCTATTTTAAACCTCTATGAACTAAAAGAAACATTTATGAAAGACAGAAATAAATTCCCTATTTCCAAATATAGATATAGATGACATAGATGTAGATATACATGATTACAGATATAGATGTACACATAGGTAAATATTCATAAAAACCAATTTAAAAAATTCATCAAAACAAAATAACTTGAAAATCTGTTGCAAAAATCTCTTTTTGCATTCTAGAGTACCCATTAAACTTAAGATGAAAAAAATTGTGAGTAGATGACCACTATGTTTCTAAATTAGAATTCAAAGTTAGCATATATATATATATATATATATATATATATATATATATATATATATATATATATATATATATATAATTTTAAATTGATTCCAAACCTCAATTTATGAACACTAAAGTTTTCAATCTAATTTCAAAATTAAAATGGAAGAAAAATGACAAAGGCAAAATATGACATTTTTGGAAATAAATAGAAGAGCTGTGAAAAATGTCCTGGCCTATGAGATCAATACATTCTCTTCCGTAATTGGAAAGTAGAGGAGTGGGAATGTAGTTCAGTGGTAAAGTGTATGTCTAGCATGTACAAAGCTAGATTAGATCCCCAGCACCCAGAAAGAGCAAAGCAAACAGGATGAAGTATAACTCAGGGGTGCATTGCTCATTTAGCATGTGTTAGATCCTAAATTCAATCCTCAGTATGCAGAAAAAGGAGGGGGAAGAGGGACAATGGAGGGAAAGAAGACAGGAAGGATAGATGGAAGGAGGGATGGGAGAGAGGGAGGCAGGGAAGGAGGGAGGGAGGAGAATACAATTCAAAAGAAATCCATTTGTAGGTGATATTCAAATGTGATTGTTTGCACTATAAACCAGTATAAGTAATGAACTAATCAATAGGTTACTTGATTTTATGATATATAATTGTTTGATGTTACATGAAAAACTAAATTTATTTAAATTAAAGCAATTTTTTGAATAGTTGAACTTTACTCAAACCTTGGGTAACTATTAGTCTTCATAGGCCATGAATACGGGAAAACATATTATAAAATTAGTCTGTGGATTTTTTTTAGCAAGAATTTGATAGTAGAGGATTTGTCTTGGGGGGGAAGACTAATTATGAATTAAATATTTAAAGGAATACTTTTATATCACCAACATATTATGGGAACATACAGAAAACTACCATAAAATCAGTGAGAAAATCCTTCTTTGTTATTGCTACAATTTCTAGTATTAAAAACCTAAATAGCTAGAACATTTATAGATTTTTGATCTATATTTGACTGATATTGGAAGATGAGTTAACTTTAGAACTGGAAACAGACTAACTTCCAATTTAAGAAGCATGCATATTTTAAGCACCTGTATATCTATCAGGTATTGATCATCTATGTACCTATCTGTGTGCATGTATGTATCTGCCTATATATCTACCTACCTAAAATAAAGATTTTTTTGTGAAACTAACTAAACTAAATTTTTAAATCTAATTTTGGATGAAAACATGTTTCTTTTTTTCCTTCGACATTTGACAGAAGGTCTCACTATGTAACTATCTGACTGACTTGAAACTTACTATGTAAAACAGGCTGGCCTAAACCTCCTGCCCTTGCTTACCACATTCTGGGCTTATGGGCATGTGCTACCACGTCCAGCAGAAATATATATATATATATATAATTTCATAATATATGAAATAATATATATTATGAAGTCCATATATGAAATTTACTTAGTGTAAAAGACAGTCTGTGTCTGTCATCTTTCAGAAAATATTTTCTTGAAGTTAGTTTGGTTGATAGATTTTACTGAATTGTAGGTAGCGGTAACCTTGGCCATTTGACCACAAAGCTTGGGATACTTCGTAGTAATTACAAATAATCTCAGGCCAGGACCTGGATGGATCCTTGAGGGCCACAATGGTCTTCACTTTTAAAAGTCCATTCATTTATCAATAATATTTTCTGCATGAAAAACTTTTTGTTTGAAATAATATTAATCAAAAGATTAAAAATTCTGCAAAGCACAAAATCCAGTAAATTTAGAAACAGTACTAAAGGAAACATAGAAGTGCTCAAGAAAAAAATTATAAATACAGAATAATTAAAATAGAATTAATTTATAAAGGAAAGCAATGTTCTGAAAATATTTTAAAGTGTATGAGATAAAGTATATTGTTCAACGTGGGTGTGCTACACATGAATCTATGAAAACTTAATTCATATTTATTAGAAGAATGCTGAAAACATGAGTAGGTAAGAATTATGAAAAAATGCAGAAATATAAAGAAGAAATGCCATCAAATTCCAGTAAGTATCAGACATCATATTGAAGAATATTTGATCTACTCATAATAACAGAGACAAATGTATAGCCAAATAGCTAATCAATTAAAATTTCTGTCAATGCTGGCAAACATAAAATCAATGTCAGTTACTGATACTGGATTTCAAAAATCGAAGTAATAGTTTCAGGAAACAATTTATTAGTATTTCCCCAAAATCATACTGAATATATTTTTTACCATCAAAATCTAGTTCTCTGAATACTATCTAAGCTAGATATAGAGTCATTTTTCATTAAAGCATAATTCCAAGAAATTGTATTGGTTTCATCCCCACAGCCACAAAAAAGACAAAAATAAATATTATATATCCCACATCTTAACTCTGAAGATACTATACTGAGTAATTCTTATTCTAGTAAGTACAAAGTGCCGATAAATTGGACATAATACATGTTTGCAAAAACACAAATAATAAAAGCAATGAGAATGTGGTAAGAATGAATTCACTAGGAAGTTGTAGCTTTTATTCTTTTTCTCAATTTCTAATTATTATGAAATATGTCTACATTACCTATATACAACAGGACAAAGTACCTAAGTACACATGTGGATCAAGTATCTTCATCTGTGAATACGAAACTCCAAACAAGTGCACCATGCATTTGTCAGTATTCCTGCCCACCCTTGCACTGAAGTGCCTATTGCACTTTGGTGAATGGTCAACACCTTATATCTTATTATTGTCATCATCATTATTATTTTTATTACTATTATTGGTTCTACTTCTAAGAATCATGTTTCCTTTTGTCTAGAAACTTCTTCTGAAATCTCTATTAATATTACTCTGAAGGAGGGGGATGCAATGAAGTGATGAAGAAAATAAGGTAAGAAGCGGGAAAAAGGGACACAGAGAGAATGATGGAGGGTTGAATGATAGTTCACAATTTTCAGTTGGTGATTTGGGTTTGGAGAGAACATTGAGGTATAGCCCTCCCTCATCACCATCAGACCTAACATTTATTTGGCTTGTAATTCCTAGAAACTTGCTGTTTGCAGAAGGAGCACTTATGGCAATTCTTAGACTGCAGGAGGTGGTTGGACTTACCTGGAGTGCCAACATTTATTGTTTCTATTTCCAAGAAAGCAGCAGCTCAAATTAGATTTACTCCAATTTTCTCTCATAGAGTAGAAATACAGCATGATGTAATTTTTTGTGCCATTTCAATAAGAGAAAATAATATCAAATTTTATATCTAGTTCACAAGCAAACTTTTTACAGATAGGACATTTTATTAGGATGAACTGCTATCACATTTTGAGTCCTGTTTTCTGTTAACAGAAAATAAGCAGACTACAACTTAATTAATTTAGTTATACTGAAGAATAAGAAATACATTCAAGTTGTATACAATGCTACACAGTATTGTGAAGGGTTGACAATTCCCTTCCAATAGAAGAATATTTAGATATGAACATATAATCATGGATGAAACATTAAGAATAGGTTTTGGAACGTGAATGATATTTTAAAAGAGAACACAGAGGATTAACAGGATATAGCTAAGATTGAAAAAGGCATTAAATCACTTGGGCTCAGTTCCTGAAGCTACAGTTTATTATCTGTGCAACATTAGACACTACATTTAATCCCTATAGATATTTCATTATTCACTAATAACAACCTTTCCCTGTTGTAAAATTCATGTAAGTAAAATGTAGCATTGACCAATAGATTTTCATCTATATCAAAGAAACATCAGGACAATCTGCATTTTTAGCCACTGAAATTTCACTTGTTCCCAAGTCTGAACTTCTTGTTACCTAAGGTACTAATTGTGTGTGACTTCATTCCAAGAATGTTCTGATAGTGCAGGATACTGCTTTGTGTCCCACAGAAGTATAAATGTTCTAATCCAAGATTACAGCATGAGGAAGGAGATTAATATGTCTCTAAAGAATTCCAATTAGCTGAGCAGCATAACTCAGGAGCAGTGGCACTCTGTTAGCTTGTGAATTATTAAGTTTCATTTTAACGATAATTTGGAAAGAAAATTGCAAAAAAAATCAAAAAGTACTGCTGATGCATTTCTTAGCATTTTGAGAAAAATTAAATACCAAAGCAGATGAATTGAACTTAATTAGTTTAATTTAATCGAAGATCTCCAGAAAACAGATATAACTTTAGTGTAATCATGTGAGAAAGCTGACTCTCCCATCCAGGTTTCTATCTTTTAAGAGAATCCACAGCTTAGAATTTCTCCTTTGAAATGTTTATAATAGTGAACATGCAACAAAATTGAGAACACTAATAAAAAATATACAGTACTTGATTTGGCCCTTTCATTGCAGGTAGTATTTTATCTGCAGGTGACAGTATTATCATCATTACAGTTTAGGTAACTAAAATGAATCAGAAACACAGGCATGGCGGCACAGGCCTGTGGTTCTAGTACTTGGGAGGCTGAGGCAGTTGTACCAAGCATAGCACCTGTCTGCTTCTTGGGCATCTGCTATTGTCTTTCCCGTTTCATATCTAATTCAGCTGGTGTGTGGTCATGCCACAGTTCTTGGGGTATAGAACACTGGTGTGTGGAACAAGAAGTGATTTTTTTTCACACTTGCAAATAAAAAGTGCTTGTTTAATATATATATATATATATATATATATATATATATATATATATATATATATATATATATATATATATATAATCTCCAGGTTTTCCTCTTTAATCTTCTTGTCCTGATCCTATTTCCCTGGGGCTCTCCTTGGTGGGGTTATGTTATTCTCTGTGGGGTCATGAAGGCCTCAGTCAGTCCCTGTGCTGTAGTGGGGAGATTTGCCCCAGAGTAATCCGACCTACTCTGCGTCTCTTACAATCTTTCTGCCCCTTCTTCCGAAATGTTCCCTGAACTATGGCTGGCCTGTTTGCAGTCTGATTTAAGGCTGAGTTCTTTGTAGCCTCTGGATTTCTGCTTTGATGGTTTTGATTTTATCACCATATCTGTCACCATCTCTCTAGAGATGGTTGTCAAGCTGGCAGTAAGAACAGTATTCATGTCACCTCTTCCTGCGCAATTTCTCCTGGCCCTGGAAAGGTCAAGAACAGATTTAGCTAGTTCAACAAAACAGCTTTTTCTGACCACTATTGCTACATTATCTTTGCATATGTCATATAAAAAAGCTAATTATGATATGAAAGGCCAGTATTTCAGTTGCCCAAACCACCAATAACACAAATAAACTTTTCTTCTTTAATCTATATTTAAAATAATATTCCGACAAAGGAAGGTGAGAATGGAGCTGAACACAGATGTGAAGAAAAATGTGGAACTAGTAGCCAATGAATAAATAAATAATAAATTGATAAATAAATTCAAGAATAAATCTAATTCTGAAGAGATTCTATTTGAATAAATGCAATAAAATTATGAACTCTAAGCAAATCTAGGAGGGGAAATGAGATTCTAGGGAAGAGGTAGAAGGAATGGGAGGGGGAGGGGAAGGATGGGGGGACTTATACAATAAGCTAAACCAATAATGAATTGAAATCATACAATACTTTCATACAGTAAGCTCTTGAGAAAGAAGTGGGCATTGTCTAGTAAGAGGGGCTGTGAACAGAGGGTAGGAACCCAAACCCCATGAAAAATTAATGAGACCTGCAACTCCAGGTCCTAGTCATTGGATCCTTCCCACACTGAGCTGTTGATCAAAGAGACCTACAAGGTTTCCAAAACAAGACAGGTTTCTGTCAAAGCTCTTGAAACCCACCGTAGGCCAAAGGTAAGATCCTAATGCTGAAGAAACCACAGAAAGACATCGAACAACACTGAGAGACCATTTGATATCCAGAATGGTGCCCAGTACCCAGATGGTAGCAAGTACAGTGCTGGAAGGCACAAAATAAGCTGCCAGGGGAAATTGGTCAATGGCATTTGGAGAAAACAGAGACCACTGATACAAAGTGCAGACTGTTCCCATGAGAAGGCTGAACACACTTCCTTCTGGAAGAGATCAACGGACCAAGAAATGATCACTGGTGCAATAGAGGCACCAAAACCTCTGGGGGGTGGTATTCAACAGTTTTTAAATTGGCCTAGAAATCCACGCAGTGACAAGGAACCCTTAACTGGAATTGAGACTCAGGGCAAATTCCTACAGGAAAAAGAAATCTCCATAACCAGAGAACTACAGAGAGGCTAATCTCAATAGAATTTTGCCAAATTAGAAATGTGTGTCTCATTTAACCTATACTGATCTCACTCTCTGGTGGAGATTCTGTTTGAATTTTTCAGAAGGCAGTAAGAGAACTGTGGTCATTCCAACTCCACAGAAGACTCACAGGCCAACGGCTGATATCCCATCAAGAGAGGAACCACCCCAGGCTCATCGTGTAGTCCCCAAGTGAAACACTTGAGACAGTGGTGGGGCAAGAAAGAGACCTATAACCACAGCCAATCAGTCATCCCAGGATAAGTCAGTGAGATAGACACCAGCGACTTCCAACACAATTTACGTAGAAGCACAGAGACTCTTAAGGTCATAACAACGACCATGAAACAGACTTAAAACTCACCCTCCATGACTCAGGGAACTGAGCAGAAGAGGGGGCAGAAAGACTGTAAGAGCCATGGTGGGGGAGATTAGCCAGAGACATGGCCCCTCAGCTACAATATATAAAGGGGGGCAACCTTGATACCTCCTGTGCTATCCATAACCCCTTGCCACATGAATTGTCCAGTGTGCCCACTGAGGAGTATACCCAGGGGGTTGGGGATGGGGGGGGCGGGAAATGGGAATACAAGCACAATATTTGCTCAATCAATGTATCTAATTTTGGACAACAAAGATAAAAAATTATAGTTCTTTGGGGTTACAGATGCAAATAGGTGATGCATTCTTTGGGGATATAATCACAAAGTAGAAGAAATTATTCAAAAAATTATTTCAAAACTGGACATAATCCAAGTTACCATTTTCAACAGAAATTCACTAACTATATGATGTCTTTTTCCCATAATAAAATGACGACAGCACTCATGATGTAATGATTAATGGTTGGAAGGAATGGGAGCCTGTGACTCATCAGTGAAGATGCATTTTTAAGGGTAGAGCAGAGGAAGTGCTGAATTGAATTAAGGGACTATAATTTAATAATTGTCATATTGAGACTTACAAGAAAACCTTACCATAAAATTGTGTGAAAAATGTAAAAATCTCTCTTTTCCTCTCTGTGTTTAACTGACTACCACATATATATATCATGGCATCCACAGAATGCTGAATGCCTGCAAGCCAGCAACCTTGATTTGGACTTTCTAGGCTCCAGACAGTAGAAAAGTAGCCTCTCCTCCCAGTCACACAGTGGTTAATACAGGACATGTGGCTCCAAGTGAGAGCCTTTCTGGGCCTGATCAAATATACTCATTATGTTAAAAATTCTTTTCTTTAGGAAAAAGAAAACTTTGCAATCATTTATTAAAGTCTATTCTGTCACAAATATTATGTAACAAACATTTAACAATGAATTAAATATTTTCTCAAATTTATTTCTGAGAAGAAAATTAAATGAACCAAACTTTAAAAAAAGTAGATTTTATGTTTTAAGATTCATTGTATTTACTTATATTTAGATAAAAATGCAGTCTCTAAGTTAATGCCTGTTTACTTTTTTTTCTTTTCTTTTCTTTTTTTTTTTTTTTTTTTTTTTTTTTTTTTTTTTTTTTTTTTTTTTTTTTTTTTTTTTTTTTTTTTTTTTTTTTTTTTTTTTTTGGTTTTTTGAGGTTGGGTCTCTCGCTCTAGCCCAGGCTGACCTGGAATTCACTATGTAGTCTCAGGGTGGCCTTGAACTCATGGCAATCCTCCTACCTCTGCCTCAGGAGTGCTGGGATTAAAGGCATGTGCCACCACGCCCAGCTAATGCCTGTTTAAATTTTTGTCAATCCATTTTAATAAGGTTTCATTCAAGAACGTGATGCCATTCTTTTTACAACATTTTTGTGTAGTTAGAAAATAATTAACAAGAAAGACCATTATAACAGATTGCTTAATATATTTCCAAATGATACTACATGATCCATAAGCAGAAATAAGCTTACCTTATAAATGCTTTGATATAATTAGTTGCTTGGTAAGTTGTAAAAAAAAAAAAACATAGGCTGCTCTCTCTGCGGTGACCTACAAATCCACATGTTTCACTGGTTCTTGTGTCACAAGACCACATCTGCATTGTTTTTTACAACTTACCAAGCAACTAATTATATTGTACATAGGTCCCTCATCCCGTAAACTTTTTCTTATTTCTTTTCCTTAAAAAATTTTTTTGAGGCGGTGTCTCATTCTAGCCCAGGCTGACCTTGAACTTACTCACTCTGTAGCTGAAGGCTGGCCGCAAACTCACAGCAATCCTCCTACCTGTGCCTCCAATTACTGAGATTAAAGGTGTGTTTTACTGTACCTGGCTCTGTATTCATGAATAAAGCTAATAAAGACCAGAGCCTTCAACTGACTTCCAACAGACACATATAATGTGAAAGAAATAAACTTTTCTTATATTAAGCCATTTACATTTGGGGATTGTTACTGCTGCATGTTTCAACCTATTCTGAATAAGAAAGAAATTGTTAATGACTTCTGCTATTAAAAAAAAAACCAACCACCCCTCATATTCCAATAACCAACTCCCCAGCCTTGATCATGCAAGCAACCTTATATTAATTCATTGAAGTGGGGAGTCATAAAAGTAGGATGATTAGTTGTGGATAATTGAGGGGACTACGTATGTACTAGATAGATGCATGGAACTATCATAAATAGATATAGTTTAGAAAAAGAAAAGAAATGGAGTAGACAATCATAGCTTAAAGATTAGCTTTATAATTAGCAGGATCAAATGATTGAATCTCCTCTTATGTCTCTTGTTTTTGTATTTGTAAGATGTTTGTGTTAGCGTGTGAATGTGCAGAGGACTGTCTTGGGTATTAGTTCTCACTTTCTCCCTTGTTTGAAGCAAGATCTCTTCATTGTTCTCAGTGGTGTGTGTCATGGCAGCTGACCCCTGAGCTTCTCGTCTCTACCTCTCATCTTACCATAGGAACTCTGGTATACAGATGCTTGATATAGCATATAGCCTTACACGCATTCTGGGAATCCACACTGAGGTTCACATGTTTGCTTAGTCACCAGCCCATTGAACCTTTTTGGTTTTTGCATGTTTATGTGTGTTATTTGTGATGCACATTCATGTTCAAGTGTGTTTGGGCACATGTTCCTTTGCGTGTATCTGTTCATCTGTGTAGAGGGCAGAAATCAGCATCAGGCATGATCCTCAATCACTGTTCACCTTATTTATTGAGCCAGGGTTGACCACTGAACTCAAAATTCAACATTTTGGGGACTGGAGAGATGGCTCAGCAGTTAAGGCACTTGACTACAAATCTTAATGAACCAGGTTAGATTCCCCAGTACCCACATAAAGCCAGATGCACAAAGTGGCCCAGGCACCTGGAGGTTGTTTGCAACTGCTAGAGACCCTGGCATGCCCATTTTTCCCCACCTCTCTCCTTGTAAATAAATAAATAAATAAATAAATAAATAAATAAATAAATAAATAACCAATTTGGTTGACATAGTTAGATAGCCTGCCAGTGCTGTCTACCTCTTCTTCCCAAGTGCTGGAATTACAGGTGCATCCCACCACACGCAGCCTGCATGTAGGTCCTTGGGATCTGAACTCAAATCTCCATTCTTGACTATCAAGTGATTCACCAACTGTGCCTTCTCCTTAGTACCTAACCCTTTTGATTTCTAATGTTTTAGACAGGATTTGGGAGATAATATCTCTCATTTTATTTTCCAATATAGATCCCAGGTAAAAGTAGAGATTAACTATAAAGTGTGGTTGGTCTGGAAACTTTATGGTATAAATAGGAGCATGATGCCCATCAAATCTTTTCAGTTGAATTTAGGGGGAAGTTCCACTTATAGGAGTTTTCCTTACATGAGAAAATAAAGAGAACATTCACGCAAAAATGTTAAAAAATGTTTTTTTTAAATGTTGAAAAATAAAAGGATATGGAGTTATAAACATCAAAGTGTGGAGAAACATGAGAAGTAGATCCTGAGGATAAGGGGTCATGGAAGTACTGGTACTTTGTGGTGAATAAACTGTGGAGGGACACCAAACAGAAAATTCCAGTGTTCCAAGGAAGAGAGCTATCCCGCTAGAGATGATGGAAAACATCCCTGGAAAGATTACAATGGTACAAAGAAAGCTTCGGCAAGCCCCCTGAGCATGAAAATGAAAAGAGGTTTAGAGGATTTTGAGTGAACTATGGAATTCTGAGACTCACATTTGACTTCTATTGATGGAGCCATCATGGTGATTGGAGACATTTTCTTGCATAGCAGAGAAATAGAAAAATGTAAATGTATAGCTTTCCTCTAATTTGTGAGTAGATCATCAGGGACCTTCTCTATTAAATGGTCTGATGCTTTAATATAGTCAATGTTTGCCTACTGGAAGGTGGTGGAACAGTAGACAGAAGGGTACTGTTACTGTCTCCTTCGTGATACATATCAGGTAAAAATCCTACCCTACCAATAATAAGTTCATTGGTCCATGAGGTTCAGCATATCACAGGCCAGAATGAATAGAGCCAAGTGATAGGTACTGAAATCTCTGCAAACATGAGTCCAAATAAATAATTACTCAATTTGAGTTATCTGTAGCCATCATCTCCATTTCTGGGTCTCAGGGAACTGTAAAGCTGTGGTTCTCCTCTATGCATAACAGCTTTCTCTTGACTTTTGTTGAAAATCTTGGAGGATCAGTATTTCTCCAAGCTCATGAAAATTGCTGCTTTCTTGTCACTGTAATCCATTGCTGTCATAAACGGTTCAAAGTCCATTTTGGTGAACTAATCAATTTATTGGGGTTACTAACAAGAACAATGCTGATTCAAAGACAGCTTTAATACTAAAATTCCTCCCTAGCCATAGTGTGAGTAAAATCCCATACAATCTATACTAGTGGAAAGCCTTGTACAACTTGTACTTGAGCTCCTCTAAAGAGTCTGACCTCTGCCCCAGCAACTCTTCCCTGCTTTTATAACCTTGAATGAGGGACCTTGGACATGCTGTAACTTTCTGAGCTTTGTAAGTGTGATGAGCCTCTTAAGTGTTGTGAGTCTCCCTCCTGCCTCCAGAAGAAAATCTTTCAATTTCACACAGCTTCACAACACTCCATTACTTCCTGTAGCTCCTTCGTCTTTCCAGTCCTTTTTCTGCTGCGTTCATGATCCATAGATGACGTGCTAAAGGTGTCCGATTATTTCTTTCCATCTATGAAACAGCAAAAACCACTTATTCTCAGCACCTTGACTAGAGTCTCTTCAGGAACCACAACCCACTGCAAACACAGAAGTTTCCCTACAATGACTGAGGCTGATGTCACCAGCACTGTATGCATGTATGCAAAAATGATTGGAAGAAAGTTCCATGCACACATCTTATCTTTTCAATTAAAAGTAGCACTGGCCTCCCAAAGCCACAGATCTTTATACTGGTTTACAGCATGAAACTGGGAATCCCTCCTGTGGTGTGGATCTTAGGGCTGATCACAAAGCAGTTGGTGGCACCATAGCAGGCGTGATGCTCCTGTGTCAATATACATGGCTTGTCCATAAAGTCACTAGGATATAAGAGTCCATACTGGGCAGGACTTTTTTTGGAACACTTCTCCCCAGCAGGCTTCTGACAGTAGGAAAGACAGTCACTACAGAGAGTGCTCAGCTTCAGCTTTATGTCCTACCCTGCAGGCAACAGCAGTGGTAATATCTGTTTTGCTTCATAGGCCCTTATGATCCAACCTCGTCAACAACTGGCAAGCAAGGTGGTTTTCTCTGCCTCTGGGATTTTCACCGTAGAACCTGTGGCTTCAAGAAATGCCTTTTTACTCATGTATGGTGCATTTGTTCAAACTATTTAACAGATACTCTTGGAGATTTTGCAAATCTGCAAGACACTTAATGGTTACTATTAGCATTAGACAAAAATTTTTATTCACCGAATCCTTGAACACTCACCACGTATGCTCCAGACTTATGAATAGGTCTTGGAAAGTTAAGGGGATATTGAAATAGAAATTAGGAAGGTCCAGTACAGTATGGACCTTCACTACTATCCAATGCTTCATCAGAAAAGCAATGTTGGACACAGCAGCATTGGAAAGAATGATACCCCGTGAAGACCTCCGTAATCCATGGTCATTTCCCACGAGCTACATGGCCTCTTCATCCTGGTGATGCTCTTGCTGCCTCAGATTTCCTGAACATGTCCTCAAACTTGTTTGTTTCTGTGGGAACAGCTTGTACTTCTCAGCCTAGCTTAGGTCCAAGCAGCAGCAGAGCTGTTTGGGCCATCTCCCCAGTTCTCACATGCTTCAGACCAGAACCCTGGACTTTGCCTTTACATTGGCCACAGACTGGACAAAATTTCTTGCAAGGGAGAAATGTGCAGAACACACTCAGGAAATCATTGCCCACCCCTAGGATAAACTGAATCTTTTTCACCTGTAATGTTTTATCGTTTATGTCTTCCTTGAATATGGCTGACACATCAAAGCCTTCGAGCAGCTTGCTGGCACATTTGGCCTCTTTTATTATCTTCTCCTTAGGATTGCTGGTTTGACACAAATCTTGCCATATTTGTCTTTGAGTGACATAAACAGAGGCATGACTATGGTTAAGAGTATGTTAGAGGCGCTGGAGAGACGGCTCAGCAGTTAAGGCACTTGCCTACAAAGCCTAAAGACCCAGGTTTGATTGACCAATACTCACATAAAGATGCACAAAGTGGTACATACATCTGGAGTTTGTTTGCAATGGCTGAAGGCTCTGACATACCCATTCTTTCTCTCTCTCTCTCTCTCTCTCTCTCTGTATCTCCCCTTATAAATAAATAAATAAATAAACAATTTAAATTGATTCTCTTCTACAACACCCACAATAACTCTTATTAAACCTCTACTCAATAACTTCAACCATGCTTCAGAAAAGTGAGAAATACAGAAAAAAAGATGCATCAAATGACATTCCAATACTTTCAATATATTGAAAAAACATGAAAAGTGCACAATGGAAACTCATTTTAAATCTACAAGCTTAACACAAACTGGGAAGTCAGGAACGATTTTTGAACTGGTGAGTTAGTTATTAATGAAATGTGATATTATGCTGACCATGTGTGTTTGTTGTTTATCAGCTTAATTGTGGAGTCATGGAGTTGAGGTGACTCGGGCAATGGCTAGTGATGAAGATGACATGAATTCATGAATTATTTGAGAATAGACAAGATATGAGACTAGAAAGACTTAAGAAAATGCTTCTGCTGACATCCTGGCAGGAGACAAACCACACCTACCTTCACACAGGGCCCAAATGAAACCTATGAGAAAGTGACAAGACAAACAGGAGACCAATCACTGAAGCCAGTCTGATAACCCCTGAAAGGTCCATGGAGACAGACACCATTGATACCCATCACAACCCAGGAAAAAGGTCCAGAGATACTTAAGATCTCAACAACAAAGCAGACTCAAAACTCACCCACTATGACTCAGGGAACTGAACGGAAGAAGGGGCGGAAAGAATGTAAGAGCCATGGTGGGGGAGAATATCCAGAGACATTGCCCTCCTCAGGAACAATCCACAAAGGGGGAAGAAAAAAAAGGAAAACTGGCTCCCTTTGGTGCAGTTCATAACCCCCTAACCTATGGACAGATCCAGTTTGCACACCGAGGAAGGACCCCTGTGGGTAGGGGACAGAGAGGAGGGATACGGGGACACCTTCACAAGATTTGATCATACAATGTATATACTTATTCATAATAAAGATATTTAAAACAGTCATTTGATGCTATTTTTGCAAAGTTGGAATTGCTCCGGGGAAGTTGTAAATTTTTGAATTGGATAGTGGACGAAAATAGGGAAAGCCAAAGCTCATGGTATGAGAATGAAAGATGATTTTGATATCACCATTAAACAGGAAAGACTGTAGTTTCCAGAAGTGTCAGTTCATTGAGAATATCTCTATTTACATTTGTCGACTAGAGGGTGAATTACCCAAAACCTTGGTAAGTGTTCTTTTAGTGCTATTTCTTCAGCTTGCTGTTTATTAAATTAAATTAGATAGGGTCCAAATCATATAATTAATAATTAATATTAGATATATAATGTTGAGACCAAACATATGGAACCTATCCAGTGAGCTTGGGTTACATCTTAACATAATTGTGCTTATGCGACAGAGTTGAACACACACCCTCCCTCACTGGCACCAGCATTTCAACTCTGAACTTCACCCAGTCAGCATTTTCTTCTCTTTGTTTCTGGGTTTATTCTTTTTGGTAATTTCTGTGAATTGTAGTTCTGTCCAACAAATTTTAATGTATCTTGATAACAGTTTAATTTTTAATTCCTATACTACCTATATTTGGACACATTGGTTTTAAATAACTGTTGTATAAATAAATATATAGAAAAAGCAAAGCAGAACATTTTCAGCTTGAAATTTTTCTTCATGATTCAAGTCCTAAGACTGTTTAGTCTGTTCTGGTGCTAAAATAAAATTCTTTGGACTGTGTAATTTATAAACAAGAATTTATCACTCAGTTCTGAAAGTAGGAGACTATAGATAAAGATACTAACAGATGAGGTGTCAGGCAAGGGTATTTTCTGCTTCACAGATATTTCCTTCTTTCTGCTTTCTCATATGGTAACAGGAATAAATAAGATTTTTCAGGCATCTTTCTTTTTTAAGGTCACAAATGCCAGATACGAGAGCCTTTATAATCGAATCTTAATATCATCACATTGAGAGCTAGATTTACATATAAGGATTTTGGGGGTGGTCACATATATTCAGACTCTAGCAAGGTGTGATTAAAAGTCAGAATAAGGAGAGCTTTGATAGTAAACAGTCATTTCTAATGAAAATCTCATCATGTGTTAAATAGTTAAAGGCAGTAAAGACATTTGTAATGAAAATCCAATCATGTGTTAAACAGTCAATAGTTCTAATTTTAAAAAATGTGATAGTTACAAATTTCTGAAAGCATAGTATTTTGGCACACCCACCTAATACACAGAAAGAATAATTGGATCTTTGATTTGATTTAAATCATTACTTGTGGAAATTTGTCCGAAACTATTGCTCAGTTAATGTCATTGCTAACTACAACAATTTGAAGTGAGATTTTGGAATTTTAAATAATACAGTGTAATAAGTCCTGAAAAGAAAAAAAAATAAACATCTTCAAAACCACTTGTGAATACAGTGAATACTTCATTTATGTTTGAAAATATACTGCTTCTTTAAATGAGATATAATTTTTTATAGTGTGTTAGTGAAGTAGACCTGAATTTATAGTTCTGTGTACAAACTCAAACGTTATTTTGAGCTAAGTCTGTCTCAATGGAATGTATCATAAAACTATTAGAACAAAACACTGTCACTGAATCATCGCACTACTTGAATACATTACACTGTATTGAATCATGTCTTGTTTTGTTAAATGCAAACAAATATTAATGAACTGAGATAAAATCAGACACAGAAAAAAAATCTGTGAAATATACAAGCCGACAGCGAAATAAATTTCTTATAATACTTAAGGGATAAATAACTATTGCAAGAAGCTCCTTAAATCAACATTATCATTTTTACTATGATCAGAACCTTTGTACTGGCTCTCGTTTTACAAAGGCTGTACCTATCATACCTCCGTATAGCCTATACTGACTCCTGCAAACCTCTTCTGGACATGAACTCTAAAACCAAACACCAAGTTCTCCAACACATCCACAGGACATTACCTCCCATTAAGACACACTCACCTTTTTTCTCCCTTCATCCTCTCAGCTGGATAGGACTGGTGAAGTAGCAATTGTCAGTCTGCCCTCCCTTCAAATTTGACCATTAAATCAAAGGTCCCTTTCTTTCACCCATAAGTATACTACATTTCCCAAACCATATGTCCTTCCATACTTCCTCATGACTATTTTCACCTCTTTGCTTGAACATTTACTTTCATATTTATTCTCAGCCCATGACTATATTGTCTACTGTTAAAAGAAATAAAGGAGTCAATGAGAAGATAGCTCCCTCAAGTTTCCTCTCAGTACTTGCTTGCCCATGAGAAGCAGTACCCACATACGGCTGTCCCCGTGGTGTCTGCGTGTTCTCAGGGCCTTATTTCAAGAATTTGAGATGACACAGTGAAAAGTAAAGCTGCAAGAAATTTACACCGAGGGAATCTACAGACAGGGCATTGGACTCGAGGCCCCATTATTGCCCTGGGTATCTATTTAAGGATTTCACAAGGAGGCTGGAGGGATGTAGTTTGGTGGTGCTCATGTAAGATAAGTTTGGGATATATAAGCTTTCTCAGCTGCTTGGAAAGTCTGACAGCCAGTAAGTCTGTAAAGCCAGACACACAAAGTGGTGAATATGTCTGGAGTCTGCAGCCCTTGTGTGCTCATTCTCTCTCTCTCTCTCTCTCTCTCTCTCTCTCTCTCTCTAATAAATAACTAAGAAATAATAAATAAAAATATTTACAAAAATAAAAAATGGAGATAAAAATTACAGCAATTGTATCTACTGTCCACATCAACTTATTATAAGTGAGACAATGTTAAATATGATAGTGTTGTTTCCATAGTCACCACATCTCATGAGTAAATCATGTGATATTTGACAAATGGCAGAAAATTCTGTATAGTGGATTGATAACAAATTTGATGTTGGAGTGCAGCATTGCTGTGGTTTTCCTGGAATAATTGCAGACCTGTAGAAGGAATGGAGGGATAAGGGAGAGAGGAAAAGAAGAAGGGAGGGAGAAAGGGAGCCAGGCATTTGATAAAGACACTGAACTTCAATGTAAACTGAGAATGTTGAAGAAAGGAGTTAGTTGTGTAAGCCTACAATATTGAAACAACTTGCATAAAAAGACTTCTGCGGATCCTGGAGCCCAGTAGTCTCCCCAGTCAGTAGCAAAGCCCAAGAACAGCAGTGTTGATATTATAAAGCATATTTTCAGGCTTGCTTTAGAAGTGAATGGATTTTCATATATTTATTTCAGAAGATGATTACTAATATGCCACAACATGTTATCAGGTTGGGGTATAATTAATCAAAGTTGTATTGGAAAAAATATCAATGCTAGTCTTAAGCTTTGGGAAACTACATTTGTTATACACAGTCACAGAGAGAAGAGTAAGACAATGTAATAACCAAGTCCCCTTACAGAGAAGGAGACTGAATCAATACTACAGAGGTCCTTGAACTAGATGGTATAACAGGATTCTTTAGATGTGAAAGAAAATGTCACAACACGTTGTGTACTTGTGTTATATTTTATCTGGCCGTAGTGTTTGGAAACGATAGGCAGAGCACCCTACTGAAAATGCATCCAACAGAAAGCTGATGTAGCAGTGATGCCTTGAACTAGTAAAGCCATGGTAGGCAAGGGGGAAGTCATCTTTGAAGGCCGAATTTGAAATGTGTGCAGTTTGGGAGTGATTGACTTGAGAAGGCAAAAATAGTACACTGAGTTTTGAAGTCTGAGAAGTCTAAAAACCTTAATTTGGCAATCCAGGAGGAAAGACAGGCTTATTGTTCTATAAATATTCATGAAAACTGTATTATGTGGTGGGTATTGAGTGAAAAACACCATGGATTAAAAGATCAGTAAGGCACAGCCTTTTTCCTTAAGTAGCTTACAGTTTATTAGGTAATGAATGAAATAATGTGAAAAACAGGATTTAAGAGTGAATTTGGTTTTCCAAGAAAACCCATAGGAATAAATGTTCAACAGTAGAAATGTAAAACTGCAAAATTTTAGGTTCATTTTCTCATTTACAATTTTTATTTTAGGAGACAGAAAGATTTCCCTTCATATGTGCAGTTGTACAATGAGATCATTTGATTCCTTCAGCTTACCATTATTAAGCTGAAGAAATCAAATATTCAGCTATTTTGCTATATAAAATTTCTTGTTGGAGAAATCACAAATTTAATTATGCAAGGTCCATGTCACAGTTACTAAATAACATGCCACGTGGCAAGGAAATAACCTACACACACTTTAATTATTCCTCCATGTTCACAGTATCACTCTATATTCTAATTTCTGAGTGGGGAAAGAATTGCATGGGAAAAAAGGAAATGCCAGTAAGATCACAGACTCTTCGTTGCTTTGCTGTATTGGTATGAAAAAAAAAAGAAGAAAAAAAATTATGAGATTGAAAAAAAAAAAGGGAAACTTGTCAACCTTAATCACAGTTCCTGAATTCTGTTCTGTAAAGCTGAGGGCATCTATCTCCTGTACCTTGTCAGATTCTATAGGGGAAAGCATAAGAGCCACAAAATAAAAGCCACCAGCATAGGAAAAGATGACCAAAGTCCCTTTGTCACTGTGGTGTACCCCCATCGATCTCTCATTTGCCTTTGAAGATGGCAACTGTAAATATCTAAACCAGTGTGAGAGTCATGTCTATGTGCAATGACAAATATTTCTTTGTAACTTTGAGTGAGATTATTTCTTTTTATGTCTTTATTTGAGAGAAATGAGAGAAGAGAGAGAGAGGGAGAGAGCGAGAGAGTGAGAGAGCGAGAGAGTGAGAGCGAGAGCGAGAGCGAGAGCGAGAGAGAGAGAGAGAGAGAGAGAGAGAGAGAGAGAGAGAATATGGACATGCCAGAGCCTAACAAGCTGCAGGCACATGCACCACCTGTGTGTCTGGCTCTGTGTGAGTGCTGGGGAAGAAAACCTGGGCTGGCACATTTTACAAGCAAGTACCTTTAACTGCTGAGCCATCTCCCCAGCCCAAGCTTGTTTAAGCTTCAAAGACCTTGAATATGGTATAATAACTATATAATCAACATTTAAATGGTTAAATGGTCGAACCCTAGAATAAGGAAAAATACTCTCAGAACAGCAAAATAATTTTATTTAGCCTCATCATATACTTTAGTAAAGATGCAAATTAATGTGGATATGGGAAACCGCTTCAAAGATTAAAGCAAACTTTGAGATCCACAGAGTGAGTGCTATCAAATCCTTCTTAATGTCTCTGACAGTCTGTCCCTAAAAGCAATGAAAACCTGTGAAGAAACCCACATTCTAAATCCATTGTGGTTTTAACTCCAGTGAGTCTGACTTCTAAATCAATACAGTAGGAAACAGTCTGTTGTATTACTGTGTGTTCTTTCTGCTCATACAGTTCTTTCCCCTTGTCACTCAGAATTTTATATGCAGAGTGACATTGGGAACTATTAAGCTAGAAGAATAATTACTATAAGTAGGAATCATTTCCTCTGTAAGTGCTCATGGTATTTAGTAATGAAAGTGGAGGCAGAGCTTGTATTCTTGCATCCTTGCCAGCATGTCATTCACTGAGGGGCTGCAGATCCTCCCCAAGCCTTCTAGGACTCAGGACTCTTGCTCTGGTGACCTACTGACTTGGCAAGTGACATTAGCAGGAGACCCTACAGAAATGTTTGTTAAGGAAACATAGAGCATTATGGTATTTTAACTTCTGTATCTTGGTTTATTCAATAACTCAACAGAGGCTTAAACACAAATCTATATGATATTGCATGGTGTACATGCATATATCTAAAGAGAATAAGTCAAGAGTTGGAGTTGATAAAAACTTCAAGTGCAGTTTTTGATAAGCTTTAGGTATACTTCAACAGCATATTTATTCTTGTGAATACAAAGAAATAATGGGATTTTCATGTTATTATCATGGCAGCCTACTTAGACCTGATTCAAGAACTGCCGGCTTTTAATTGAAAAAAAATAAAAATAAAAATTTATCAAAAGAAAAGCTGAGCTTTGTACCAAAGACACTCAAATATCATATCCTAAATATCTAGTGAATAATTGCCATGTGTATCACTTATTTTTTAATGCATGCCTAAATTACATTCTTCTACATTCTGTTAGATTTACTCTGTAGCTCTGAAATAAAGGGAGCAAGGCTTGAACTCCCTCTCCTGCCTGAATGGGCTTCAGAGCCCAGGGAATGTGAGGAATTAACTCAACCCTTATACCATGGGGATACACAAGAATTGTCCATTTCTTTAATCCCTTTCTTTTTATGCTGACAAAAATAAATTAACTTAAAAAAATATAGCATTTATGCCGATCATGCAAATACCAACAACATTTGGAGACTGGGAGTGCAGGCTGGTGATGGCCTTCATATTGAAATGTTGCAGAGCACCAGGAGAGGTGGTGAAATAAGGGGAAAAGGAAGGATATTGGAAGAAGATATCTCAAATCCTTCACTGCAGCAGAATCCCATCACTGACTCCGAAGGAAGTCCTTTCATGTCTGACAAAGACAGCATTTCAGATTATAGGAATAACGGGTGCATCGTCAACACAAATTGTTAGAACTTTTCATTAAGCATTGGCAGACAGACAAGGAAGGAAAAAGGGAGAGAAAGAAATGTAATGATGAAGGAAAAAAAGACGACGTGGACCTCTTTTATGTGTTAAGGGAAATTAAAGGCTAGTTGTTTTAACATTTATATGTAAGAGAAAGGAACTTAAAAAATAGAGCCCCAAACAATACAGGCTATGGTCACTCCTTTGTATGATTCACTAGAACTAGATGGTAAAACCCGGATACTGAAAACCTCACCTGCTTTGATTGTCCAGGCAAAGAAATCAAGCTTAAGGGAGCTGGAAGCTTCATCCCTGCTGGCCAGCTTTCATAGTGCCTAACGGTGCTCTGCAGACTTCTGGAGGAGAACAGCTTTACTCAGCCATGGATCCTACATGCTATGCTACCCACCTGCCAGGAAAGAAGTGCCCACAGGTACAACTGTGCAATTTCTATTACAGGAGTAGTCAACGACTTCCTAATTGGTTCTGAGGTCCACTCCACATAAGGGAATTCGTGTCTAGTACTATAAACATGATCAGAAGCCCATGACTGAGGTCATAGGCCCTCTTGGGGAAGCTACTACTGTTGTTTTGTTAAATAGACATGGTGTGCTAGTCAAATTGCTCTTTAAATATTTTTATTTATGCGCATAGATTAGGGCAGCTCTCAGCTTTGGTCATAGACGCTTCCCCACCGCCCGCCAGAGGGCAGTGGTTACTGCAGAGTCTCCATTGCTCAGAGAGCTGAGCTACCAGGTGCTGGAGTGCACAATCCTAATTAGGACGTCTGTGTCACCCTCTTCCAGATCAGGAAACATCACAGAGGGCTTGAATAGAATGTAGGGCTATAGAAACGGGAAGCAAATTGTGGACCATTGTTGCAGGACTTGCATGGCTGTTGCACCCATGAACCCACTGGCAGCTTGGCTACCTGCACGGGATCGGCCCATCAGCATCCCATCATGGCTGGGGGATTAGTTCGTGAGGCCTCACTCCTCCCTGGGGATTTGCAGGCAGTTAAAGGTTGATGGGAGAGGGGCTCCTGCAGCCTTATCCTTTACTTGGCTGGAAGGGGGAGACATTTTCATCAATGGAGAGCCGCAGGGAAATTGCCCAAGCCCTCCACCCATGCTCATGCAAGCAACCCTAATTACTCATCGCCCCCCCAAAATGAAATTTTAAACAAGAATATGTTAGTGCTGGTTATATTAATACAGTATTTCTTGAAATTTTATGAGTCACTGTGCCAAATAATTGAAATCTCCTCTAAGTCCCTCAGAAGTATTCAAAAGAAATTAATATACCATGACCTAGTGAAAGATAACATAAGACAAAAGGGTTTAAAAGTAGATGTGTGTGTGTGTGTGTGTGTGTGTGTGTGTGTGTGTGTGTGTGTTTATACACACTTACACTTGCATAGGTACCTTTCCTCAGAGGTTGACTTTGGGTGCCTTTCCTCAGACACTGACTTTTTCTTGTGTGGTAGGATCTTGCTCTATCCAAGGCTGATCTGGAATTCACTCCCTAGCCCCAGGCTGGCCTCAAATTCACAGTGATCCTCCTAGCTCTGCCTCTGGAGTGTTGGAGTTAAAGGTGTGCTGGTGTGTGTGTGTGTGTGTGTGTGTGTGTGTGTGTGTGTGTGTGTGTGTGTGTTGTGAAGTGTATGTACACGTGTGTGTAGATGTGCACACTCCATGTGTACAAGTGCAGAGTGTAGAGAACATCATGTGTTCTCCATCACTCTTCTCATTTATTCCTTTGAAATGTTACCTCCCACTGAGCATGGAGTTGTTGATCGGTCAGACTGGTAACTATCAAGATGCTCCTGTCTCCTGTCTCAGCTCCCTGTAGGACTACAGTCACAGACATATGTGGCCATGCTTGGCATTTTACATGCCTATTAGGGATTGAACTCAGGTCCTCATGCTTCCTGAGCAAGTGTTCTTCCCTGCTGAGCCCCAGGCACTGTCCACTTTTCTTTGAGACAGGGTTTCTCATTTATCATGGAGCTCAGCAATTAGGCTACATTGGTTTATAGTGTCCCAGGGATCTTCCTGTCTCCACCCCCTCAATCCTAGGATTACAAACACTTGCCACCACAGTTGACATTTTCACAAGGGATTTGGAGATGAAATTTAGATTCTTATGCGCTTTGCTGACTAAGCTATATATCTCCAGCCCTAAAATGAGTGAAGACTTTATTTATTTTTTTTAAAAAAGTATCAAATTTATTTCAATACCTAGTTTTATTTTTTAATTAGGACTATTGAACAATTACTGTAACTTGAAATTCATTATCAGAGGTACAAAAAACATCAATAAGCATTAAATAATACAGTGACAAAGTTACTAGACCACACATTTAGAAAAGTCATGTGTAATATTTGAAAGTTCCAGTTGTACTAACCCTTAGCTCTGTACTTCTAATTATAGCGCATTCCATCCTCATCCTGAGATCCTACCTAGTTTGAGTGATCACTAAGCCCATCAAACTTTTGAATTTCAAGCCTTTCTTTGCCACTTAAGTATGATTTAGCTGTTTAAGAATTCTTTACAGAAAACTGAAATTTTAACTTTCACTTTGATTCTGTTTGATCAAAAAGTACACACCACCATGAGTTTGAAACAGAATAGAATACAAATCAGTCATCTCTATGATCAGCAAATGATTTGATAAGATATTTTAATTGTTTCACAGTTCTAGTGACACAAGGAAACACCGATGCTAAGGGATCAATAGTTTTCCTCTTCTCAGCAACCCATCAAGGAAATTGGTAGTGCTCAGAAATACAAAAATTATTATATCCAGTAGGTGGTCTTCTACAAGGTCAATAAGAGAGAGTTCTTCATAAAATTAGGTTAAAATGCAAAATGTCTTGATAATTACCATTTATCTCAAAGGTCAAAGTCAGAAAATTCAGAAAAAGACATACTCATTAATATCATGAAAGTCAAAATAATGCTTCCATTCCAAGAAATAAGCAATAACGGTTCTAAAATTGTGATTAATATACTATGTGTCTTTTAAACCAAGGAAAATGTTTCACCTCAGAGGGCATTTTTTTATGTTCTTAATATACTATCTAGAATAGAACCTCCTTTTGACCCACTATTTGAATCAAGTTCATAATCTCAAAGGCATCTTACACGTTTTCACTTGAAAACACAAGCTGCAGAATGGCCCTCTGTCAGTTATAAAGAGTTTGTACTACAAGTTAAATGTCCCTCAATGAAAAAACTGATCAGTAATATTTTAGAAGTTTTCAGACCTTAAGAGTATTTGAACAATACCTTGATGATGGGATCCAAGTCTAAACACAAAATTTATTTACATTTCCATTAGCCTGAAGATAATCTTATATGCTCGGTGCTCCTGTATTTTAACTACAACCCTTCCCAAGGGCAGGTGTGGAACTTCCTCTGGGAGCATCAGCTCTGCACAAAAGTTGCTGATTTGATAGGGCTGCGGATTTTCAGATTAGATGCTCTACATGCATAGTAAATGCCAAGTTATGGTAACTGCCAGTAGATACCAACAAACTTCTATCCAAGCCTAAGCATTACTACAGTATTGAGGTCAGAACATGATTCTCCTATATGGTCAGATTTAATTTAGTAAATAATACTATCAGGAAAATGAATGACACCTTAGTGAGTCCTTCCAAAGCTGCATAATTTACAAATGATTTTTTTCTAGTTGCACAAACAATACATTCCTTTAATCTTTTTTTTTAGTTGTTTAGCTTTTGCAATATTTTCTTGATGTTTCTGCTTCTTCTTTTGCTCTTTCTCCTTGGCTTCAATCATCTTGGCCAATTTCCAGGATAGCACAGCACTTGCTAGGAACAGTGGAGTGAGGGCCAAAATGACTGTTGTCAGAAGGCCATCCGGGTCCTTGGCAGCCCATTCCACAACATACCCAGCCCATCAGGAAACTTCTGCTTGAGTAGTGATCTCTGATTTTTTCCTGGGCTTATCAGTGAGCCAACCACAATGTCAGATGATCCCTGGTCAGTATCTTCTCTACTTCTACAGTACACTTCTGCAAGGTTTACATTCTCAGCTCATCGGAAACAGGCTGGTGGAAGCCTGAGTCAAGACTTTAATATCATGTTGTGATTTGAAGGACAGATGTCTCCCACAGACTGGCATGCCTGAGCTCTTATCCTTTGCCAGTGGTGGTCTGTGGGAAAACTGTGGAACTTTTAGAGCTAGAGCCATGTTGAAGGAAATGGGCTGCTGGGTGTGGGCCTTGAGGTGTTTTAACCAGAAAACACTTCCTATTCAACCTCTGCTTCCTGACTATGGATGCAAAGTGACCAGCTGGCCTCCGGACCCTGCTATCATGCCTTCCCTTCATGACAAAATGAATCCCCTTGAACCTGCCAGACAGAATCCACCCTTTCCTTCTTTAGGATCTCTGTCAGGTATTCTTCAGGATGATAAGATAAATGAGTTTTAATACAAAATCCAATCTGTGCTTAACTGGAAACCCTGGAGAAAGTTCTATTAAATTCAGGAATGAGAGGACAACATTAATCACAACTTGTGTCAATTGGAACCTGACAGCACAGCTTGGTTGGGCAGGTAAGGGCCTTGCAGTTGCTCAGCTCATGGCTGAGTAAGTCTAACAAGGTACAGAATGCCATGGTGATTCCTGCACCTGCTGTGTGGGTAGGAGATGCATCTATACTGATGCGGATAAGAGCACTCGGGAAACTTCATTACTTACAAATACTTGCTCTTCATTCCTGGAGTGAAACTATATTTTCTGCCTTCTTAACACCAAGTTCCATCCTATCATTCAGGCTGACCAATAAGTTGTGTTCAAAAGTAATGTTTCAATTCTAGTCAGAAAACTAGATTTTAAAAAGTAGTAAAAAAGCATTCTTTTACATAACTAATGATGGGTTGACAAGAGGTATTTCCAGGAAAAGATAACATTGCATTAATTACTCATATGGACCACCCAGATTAGATGAGAATAAATTAAAGATATGAATATTAAAATTGAAATAATATAAGTCTTGGACATTGTCAAAAATCGAACTGTGCTGCCAGGCTCAAATTGTCAAGTTAAGGGCCAGAGAGATGGCACCGGGGTTAAAGACAGTTGCTTGCAAAGTTTGACGGCCTAAGTTCAATTCCCTAGTACCTACAGAAATCCAGATGTACAAAGCGGCACATGCATCTGGAGTTTGTTTGCAGCAGCAGAAGGCCATGGCTTGCCAATTCTCTCTCACTCTATCTGTCTCTTCCTCTCTCCCAAATAAATAAATATAAATATTTTAACAAACTACAATTTACAATAACCCCACATGAAAATAACCATTAGGCCTTTATTTATTCACTTATTGGGACACCATAAGTAAGAGACTAAACAGAAAAAAAAAAAAACAGCTTGCCTGGTGCTTTAATTTTCCCAGATGAGTTGACATACCAATGCAGATGGGGTAGTTTTGTCTGCCTGCAGAGCATCAAGCAAGAAGCATCTGTGTGTAGATAGCCCTGGAACTCAGGGAGGAGAGAGGAGGAAGGGCTGGAAGTGGGAACATAGTGAATACCAAGTCAGGGTGAAGTGTTCCAAAGGCTTCCTAACAAGTGATCCTAGTGGCGAAGTGTCCACTGAAGGATTGAACTGCGCCTGTCCCCCAGGTGCCAAGAAGACTTCCAAATGGAGGCATGGGGGTAACTAACATGGTGATGGTTGTGCCTGGAAGTCCTGGAGAGGAAGGAGTGTGAGGCCTTGACTAGAGCACCCTCAGTGTCTAGGATGAAGATAACACTGTCCCCTGGTAAAGCCTGGCAGGTAAGGGCTTTGCCATCACCAGCTTTTGTACCTCAAGTATGGTCTGCAGAGTCATGGCTTCAATCCAGACGACTCAAAATAATTGTGTATGAACCAAAACTGGATGTGAGGATAAATAATCTAACCATAACTTAAAATCAAAGGCAATATGGGAAAAGGATGACACATTTGGTTACATGATGAACAAGGGACCTATAACCACAGTCATTGAATCAACACAGGATAGGCCATTGAGACAGGAACCAAGGATTTTCGACACAAGGACCTCTAAGCCCGCAACAATAAAGCAGCCTTATTACTCACCCACCACGACTCAGGGAACTAAGCGGAAGAGGGGGCGGAAAGATTGTGAGAGCCGTGGTGGGGGAGACAGTC
>PVHP010020345.1:0-30737 GCA_004024765.1 Zapus hudsonius | reverse complement strand
TCAGGATCCCGATGGCAATGCTTGGGTGGTTTTTGCACCCCAACAATAGTTGACTGGAGGAGGTGGAAGGTAGAGGAGATGGGGCCTATGGCTCTGGTTTCCAGAACTTGATCCAAGGATAATCTGGAGACCCCTTAGAAATGCTAGTTGGGTTTTGTTTTTTTGCCCACCTTACAAGTATTGAGTCCATCCACATTTGCATAGTGTGGTGCCCAGCAGTCTCTGATAGCATCAGAACCTTTGACCCCACGTGACCATTGCGTCTCTAGCTCACGCATTTGTTGAAAAAAATCAAACCCCTTCCAATACGCTCCTTCACGGTTTTCTGCCTTAATCATTTCAGTTTGTGATTTTTTCATAAAAGCACTCGAGGGTCATGTCCATTTGCGAATGTTCTTTGAGTTGTTTCCACCGTCTGGAGCATGGCACGGCGCTCTGCTTCCTTCAGCTCAGAACAGTCTCCGGACCGTCTCCCCTCAGCTTTGACTTCTGTTATTGCATTTGGGCTGGAGAAGGTGGTGTGTAATTATTTGTTTTCTTCTGTGGGGATGTCTGAGGCCGATAATTCATGCATATGTAGATCTGAATAAGAATCAATCCTGCTTTTCTTCTGTAGCCTTTCTGTCTACTTGAACTTCACTACGATACACTGCTGTTGCATTTTGTCTAAAATTATGAATATGCCCACTGACGGCATGTCAGGGTGAAAGGAACACTTCTACAGTCCTTGCTCTTTAGGATGGTGAGCACTTTTGGCAGATATTAATTTTGTTAGAAATGTATTTTCCATCTTTTAATATAACTGTCTTAGTATAACTTGAAAAATACCAATCAACAGTTTCTGTCCTATAATATATGAGGTGCACCCATTCACACTTACTGTGCTTATACATTACTTAGACTTATCTCTGTCACCGTATTTGTGACTCCTATTTGTCAAGGTCCAATTTTCCTGAAAAAAAAATCACTGCTTTTTTCTTTTCTACATGTTTATACTATTTCTGATATTCTGGAGGCGACTCTTAACTTCTCCACAGAGAATCACAGTATGATAAAGTTAACCCATGTTTTCTTCTCTTACCGATTAAACCAGAAATTTAACATGTTTTACCTACATTTTTTTCATTGCTGTCAATGCTTCTTAATAGGCCATATTTATTTAGATTTAGCAGCCTACTGTTTCTTTTTTTACAACTGTATCTGAGAATCTTTCCAGGATCATTTTCTGATGCTTTTGGTGAGTGTCTCAAGCCTTACGGAGTTTGGGAGCATCTATTAGCACATTTGAGCAACTACTAAGATAAGTTTAAAATTCTAGGCTCAAATTTGTCTCCGTTTGGAAATCCCATTCTCTCATTCTGAATTAGTGTTACCAATGGGAGCCCACTGCCAGTCTGATTGTCATTTAATTGTAGCTAGTCTGTGTGTTCAAGAGCGAGAGCTTGGATTTTTCTTACAGGGTGTTGGTGTGTGTTACCTGATGGTGAGCTCATCACTGGAGGAGTTCTTCCCTTGAAACAGGTGGCTGGCTCTGCTTACCATTGTGGTTTTCTACTCCCGAATTTGATTTTGATGTCTTAGATATCGACAGAATGTTTTCAAATTTACCTTTTATTTCATTGAATGATTCCCCCCCCCACACACACACACACAGAAGGATAGCATCGGAGGGAGAGATGCCTACCATTCTGAACCAGCAAATTTAGATTTAACTACTAGGGTCTATCTACAGACCAGGTTTTTCAAGAGGCTCAGGTTCTGAGATCACATATGATACCAAGCGTGGGAAGGTGTCTCAACACCATAGTCACCACTGAGGCAAGACTAGAGGCTTAGAGGCCCCTGCCCTCTTCGGTAGGAGTTCATGTCAGGTCTCATGGCGCAGCAAAAGGAAACTGAAAAGCAGGGGTCTGGGGACAGACTCTCAGTCAAGGTCCGTAAGGAAGGGGGACGAATAGAGGGTGGGAAACAGTAAGACTGCCCCTGAGCTGCCTCAGTCACAAACAGTCGCATTTAATAGACAATAAATAAATAAATAAACAACAAAATTGAGCTGAGTCTCCAGGTTGGTAAGAAGCAGGTGTTGCACTAAATCTATAATCTAATAAGATTATAGCTTTTTCTAAGTAGGTAGTAATTATAACTGATTGTAATTTGTTGTTGCTTGTTTCATTTATTTATTTCAAGCTGAACATCCCTGAATACACAATTATTATAGTACGAGATTTTTTCCCATGCGGAAAATAATTCATAAACAAATGCCATTTTATGAGTTAGTTCAACTAAACTCCAAAATTTGTGATAAGACAAAGGCAAGCACTACCTGTGTGTTGGCAAGGGTGCATGGAGAACGAGACCCTATCTTAGATGTGTCTCGTTATTAGTGAATGAGACAATCACAAAATCTCCATATGCCATGGAAAGTGTATTTCACAGAAAAACATAATTGCATAAACTACATGCAAATTTAGATATGTTCCTCAAAGCTAGCACATCAGCCCATATAGGAGAATAAGTTAGCATAAGTCCTTGGGCTGGATAAATGTGTGGAGTGAAAGAGGGACCTAGCCAGAAAGATGGATTTTTATACAGAAGAAGTAACCAGACCCCGAGAGCTCACAAGCATAGCTTTGAAGTCATACAGAAATCAATAATGTTCTTCTATATCAATAACAGTCATAGTGAGAAAAAGTCCAGGAAACAATTCCATTTACAATAACCTCAAAAATATCTTGGAATCTGCTTGGCCAAGCAAGTGAAATGCCTCTACTAAGAAAAATTTAAAACACTGAAGAAATGAAGGAAGACAATAGAAGTTGGACAGACTTCCCGTTCCCATGGATTAGAATTAATATCATGGAGATGGCCATCCTCCACAAGAAATCTACAAGCCAATGAAATCCCAAGGAAAATCACAGCACCAGCCTTCACATAAGATACAGTCCTAAAGTTCATATGGAAGCGCAAAAGAATACTGCTGGAGATGCACATCATCAAACTAGACTTCAAGTTGTACGTACTACAGAGCCACGGTAATGAAAACAGCATGGTACTGACCCAAAAACAGATGTGCAGATCCCTGGAACAGAAAAGAGGAGCCCATGCAGCTACAGCTCTCTATTTTGGACAAAAAGCCAAAGCTCACTGGGGGGTAAGACAACTTGCTAAAACTGAATGGCGCTAGGAAAAGAGTCTCTACACATAGACACATTTATCTACACACTTTTTCTCATCCTGAACAAAACTCCAAAAGAACCCAAGACCTCAACATAAAGACCCAACACTCTGAAAGTGCTAAAGGAAACTGTACAGAAGGCATTACAAGACGCAGGACTCCTGGCACTCTAGAAAGAAGACCAACAGTTGACAAATGGGACCACATGAAATTAAAAGGCAGACAGGAAGTTTTGCCAGCTCTAGATCTGGAATATTCAAAGAACTCGACATCAAGAAAACAACTCAACTTAAAAACATGACCAAGTGAGCTCAACAGAGCATTGAGCCAATAGCCTAAGAGAAGAAACACAAATGGCTAGTGGAGATTTTAAGAAGTAATCTGGATCAGTAGCCATCAGGGAAATGCAAATTAAAACAACTTTGTGATTCCATCTGGGGAAACTGCTCAGAATGGCTCTAGCATCACGAAACCAGTGAGGGTGTGGGGGGAAAAGGATACCTCTGCATTTTGGGCGGGACTGCAGCTTAGTGCAGCCACAACAGAAAGCCCTGTGGAGGTTTCTCAAGAAAGCAAAAAGCAGACCTATCCTGTGACCCAGCTCTACCACTCCTTGGCATATTTCCACTTCGCTTCAGAGACACTTGGTCGGCCATGTTTGTGGCTGCTCTATTCAAAAGAGCTGGGGTGACCAAGATATGGGGCATGTACACAGTGGGATTTCATTCAGCAGTAAAGAAAACTGAAAAAAAAAAGGATTGAATTGGAAAAAGATTATACTCAGGATGGTAACCCAGCTCAGAAAGACAAACACCACATATTGTCTCTCGTATGCAGATCATAGCTTTAAATTTCTAGATTTGTGTGTATAAATCAGAAGGAGTATCTGTACAAGCAGGAAGCTAGAGCAGGGCCGTGTGGGGAAGAGAAGACAAGAAATTAAAGGAGGTGATGTGGGAGAGAAAGGGTTAAGCAAGGAGAGGAGTTTGAATGAAAGGATGTATGAATAAGCAAGTCGTTAAGCCGATTTTAAATTAAAAATTTTTTAACATGTTTAAAGGTCCCCTCCATGGGCGGATAAAGCTGCCCTGAGAGGAGAGGACCAGTGTCTAGGTAACTAACATTTCCATCCATGGGGAAACAGTGCCTGTCACCCTGTCTGATAAACTCCGAGGGGGTTATGGCTTAGCTCACTCTGGGGAACCGAGGAAAATGTTCTAATGTGCTGGCCTTTCATTCTGAGAACTGAAAACATGTGTGTTAGTACCAGTCAATGGCTTTGCTTGAAGAACTATTGTAGGCCAGGATTGAGGATGAGGTATGTCTTCCACAAGACCCTAGAGTTGAATACCACGAGAGATGTGCATGGTTTCACTAGTTTAAACAAGTGTCAAGAAACTGTACTTACCCAACAGACTCTTCCCCTTGCTTAGCTTCTGAATTCTGTTCATCTCGTTCTGGCAAGGGAGACCTAAAAAGATAATTTATGAGCATCAGTTTCCAGATGCTACCGGATATAACCTCTAATGGTGGACTTCACTCTTGATGTGAGGTGGAGACAGTGGCCCCACATGCTGCTACTCTAACAACACGAAACACCTCGTACCCCCCAGGGTACTGAACGTAGTACTTGCAGGCTACTCGCACAATACAGGCATTTTGCTTCCTAGCACTAACCCAGGCCAATCCCATGTGTCTGATGAGTGATTTGCTGATAAACTTTTTCTTTTTAGATCAGGAAGGAAGTGTGTGACTGAAGCTCGTTAGAGGTTAAGGGCTCTGAACTCAAGCAGGGGGTGAAAACACTTGATCTTCCAGAGTCCTGCCTGTCAAGGGCAGGGCTCACTCCAGGGACACCTGGGAAGAAGGGCAGCTCTGAGTGAGACCCTGGGTCTGGGTTCCCCCTCCTCCTCTGGACTCTTTGGTGCTTTCAGCCACGGAGTCCTCAGTTGTGTGACCCACAGGTTCACAAGCCGAGGACAGCTATGGGGAACCAGGTGGCTAAGTGGACCTGTGCAGTCCCTCTAAAGAAGAATCTGTCCATTCCAAGCACTGTGACCTCACTAGATCTTTGATCCTGTCTTTGACAATCTTAGGTCTCTGGGGGGGGGTCATCCTATGGTCCCGCTGTCCTCGGGGCCCTGGCTGGTTCTCTAGGCTCTTACCTTTTGGTCTGAGTGTCTCTTTCTACAGCACCTGCTTCTGCTACCTTATGACTTTCAAACTGCCACCTGGCCTTGATGCTTGTTCTTTGTGTGAGACAGAGAGTAGGTGCAAGATCCACTTCGTTGACTTCATTGAGGTTGATGAGGAAAGATGGAGACCAATGCACCGGGATTACAAAAGGTGGTTGTTACCGTGACCATTGACTCAAGTGAAAGCTCTATAACATGCCTGGCATATTCCAACATCTTCATTTTCACAACCACCTTGCAAGGTGGGTACCACTGTCACCCCCATTTTCAAATGGAAGTTACTTTTGAAACTATAAAGAAAGACAGAAGAAACTGCAGGTACATAGAAGACTATTTCTAAAATAAAACTCAAATTCAGACCATTGACAGTGAAGCATTTCTCTAACGTTAAGACCCTTTCTTCCTACTTTCTGACAGTTTTTAAAACTGCTTATTGAAGGAGGACAAATTAATTTGAGATTTAATTAGGAAATGTACACAGGGAAGAATAAAACAAAACGCCACGTGAGCAATTCATAATAGGAAGATGAATTACCGCAGGAAAACTCTCTAACGTGTTCCAGTCCAAGGAAAAGTGGTCCCTGCAGGAGTCATGGTCATTGCACAGATGGATAGACTCAAGGATGGACATGACAGAGAAAGGAGAAAACGGGCAATTAAAGAAGTGAAGGTCACGTCCAAAGCAACAAAGTGCATATAAAGATTCCATGTTGCTGATAAGCTGGAGAAACGATCAATCCAGATGCACCTTAAAAGGTTTCAAAGACATACTGGCAAGAAGCAGCTTCCTGACAATTATGATTAAAAACATATTTTAATTCTAGACTCCAAAGGAACATGATGTTTCTGAGGGGAAATTGATGAGTCAGACTGCAAAAAATTTAGTCATGTTCTAGAAAATTCATGTCCTTGAAAAGCAGAGAAAGAATCCCTCTGGCTTCTAGGCACAGTGGTCAAATCACCCATAAAAGAGACAAAAAAATTGCTTTACATCTTCAAGAATAAAGGAAACACATATTCAAACTAATATGAGAAGGGTAATTCCCATTAGAAGTTAAAACAACCCTCATGAAAGTGACACTTCTATAAAACAGAGAATAATTCCCTTAATGTGAAAAGTTTCAAAGAGATACTTACAAGTGTTGACTGTTTTTATACACACATTGGCACAAACATTTGTGGTGGTTGGAATCAGATGTCCCCCATAAACTCACGAGTTTTGGTTGCTTGGCCCCCAGCTGCTGGCAGTTTCAGGGGTGGAACCTTGCTGGGGACAAGCTTAGGGGTGGGTACACCCAGCTCCCCCGTGCAGGGTCTGGCTTACTTTCCTGCTACTGTTGGCAAGGAGGTGGTGTCTAGCCTCTGCCATGCAAATCTTTTCCTGTCATCATGAAGATTCCTCCAAGACCATAGGCCAGATAAGCCCATTTCCTCCCTCAGCAAGAAGGTTACTACACCATCGCCACTAAGAAAACAGCAGACAGCAACACCTTAGAGTCTACAGGTAATGAGGGGCATTGGAGGAAAACCCGAGCTTCACACTTACACATCATTCAGACCTCCTCACCAACTTTAAGTTTTCAGATTAAATAATGATATCCAAGTAAGATAGCAACCTTGCAGCTGGTTTCAGGTTAGAACGGAGGTGGCAAGAACCTAAAAGATAATACAGGAACTGCCATCCCAAAAAAGCGAGAGAAAGACACAAAATGAGAAGGGAATTATTTGACACAGCAAATCATGCGTCCCACACCATGGCACAGATGGGTCTGAGAAAGGAAGCCTGCTCAGAGAGACCCCTGGGGCCAGAAGGTCAGCGCTGCCCCATGTTTAAGACAGTAAATAATGTCACTCAGGCATTACACCTCCAGGGAAAGCCCTGCTTTACAGAACCCACACTAAAGTCACATGGTTTGGGATGAATTCAATCCCAAAGTTAACATTAGCTTCAATGCTACAAGTATTTTATACTAAAATAAAAATTGCTATTATTTAACTTTAATTTGTAAGGACTAGCTGATATAGTAGAAAGCAGAAAGAAATGAGGCATAAAAATTGAAAAGGGAAAGAAAAGATGCAGCTAGAGATGATTTTATCAATTGCACATCTGAACAAACCAAGACAGCCAACCAGAACAACTTATAAACAAAATGAATTTTTGTAAGGTTTTTAGAAACAAAATTGACATGAAAACAACCATCAGCCGAGGAGCCATAATGAAAAAGTAGATTTAATTTATAATGGCGCCAAGAAGGGAAATATTGGTGAGGAAAAAAAAAAAGCTCTGGAAAAGATAACTCGATGGGCCGACAGCCTCAGTTATAAGATAAAAAGGCTTCAATGTCAGTGAGCTAACAGAAAGTTTAAAACACTCAGCAATGGATTCTGAAGTTCACAGAGGAAGAGAAACTTGAATTCCAACCCAGAAAATTTCTGAAACAAAGATTAATGGCTAGAGAATGGGCCCCGACAAATGGGATTTAAATAGAAGTGATTTATGAATAGCAGCTAAACAGGAAAATGTGTGCAGGGATGAATATAAAATATACACGTAGTTTACAGGCAGCATTTGAGATTAAAAGAAAAAGAATGGTTAGGCCACAAGATGACCGAAGAGAGATTTAAATAAACAGCCCCCCAAAATCAAAGATGTTACAGAAAAGAGAACACCCTTCTAGGCTTAACGCAAGCTGTATGACTTCAAAAATGCACAGAATTTAAAAAATGAAAATAGTCAACTATGTTAAAATTTCTCCTTAGCAAAAAAGTGTTCAAAGTTGGGAAAAATATTTGTAATGCCTGTGACTAGACAAGTTCCAGATTCCTTAAAGAACATGTGAGTCGTTCACAAGAAAAAGAAATGGAGAGTTTCAGAGATGACGTATTAGCAGATAGGACTTCCATGTATGATAATACCTCGGAGAAATCAGTATTCTGAGCTTTTACTATAATCAAAGATATCTAATACAACTTCCTTGGAAGGAAAATTGGAAACCCTGCTCAAAATTTAAAGAGGCCTGTATTTACTGATCGGTCACTCTGCTTCTCAGAAGAGAGTTTATAATCCTGCGCAGGGGCACACATGAAATTATTGTCCACTGAACGTCCTTTTAATACACAAAACACACACTTGAAATGCGATTAATTACCATCCCCCTTCCTGGGGACTGGAATCCAAATGCAAGCCAGATTGATGGGCCCTTGAGTAAACCCCCCCACCCCCATACACACATGGAGGCCAGACCACCGGCCATGGGGTTCATGGGAGACCTTCTGTCTCTAAGTGCCATGATGGGCTGTCTTTCCTGAATGACTTGAGGTGACAGGAGGCATCTCCTTCATCCATTTCCCCAGATCGTGACTCTTTTCATTAGATGTTTATTTATAGCTGAAATACCTTATCAAGGACACACGGCACCAGTTCATGCTTGCCTGAGAGGTGACGCCAACAAGCGGCTTTCTCTAAGGAGAAGGCAGTATTCATGTGCCACTGGGAAATGAGAGTCTCTTGCATTCTCACAGCATTTTCCACGCTGAGAATCTCACAGTCGCCTTGGGAATTGTAAAGACTTCCACACCCATTTTTATAGATTAAAAGGCTGAGACACAATATTGTTAGAAGAAAAAGCTTAAATAAGACTCCTGGCTCATGCCCTTGGTTTTGCAGTACACTATATCAAAAAGAGACATAGGGCAGTTCCCTAGCTGTGTCTCTACGTGCCCCGTCTCTAACTGTCTCCCCATAGGTCACATGGGCTTGCTCTGCCCCTCATCTTCCTTACCTCCAGGCTTCTGGAAGCAGTAACACCACTCGTTGTTAGAGAGCTTGCCATCCTTGAAGGAGTCACAGGAGTTGAAGAGAGGCTTGATGCAGGGTTCATACTTGTCCAGGTAGATGGCATTGATCTCTGAATGGTCCAGCAGGAGGTCATAGTTCATGTCCAACTTGTTGAACATCCAGCCCAGGGAGTCCTTGCAGATGGGCAGGATGCTGGTGTCAAACCCTGTGAGGTCAAGGGTCATCTTAGCCACTGCCAAGACTGGACCTGCGCATCCTGTCCTCCCCCCCCCCAACCCCAGCTTCATGCTCTGGAGCAGCCAGGGCTCAGCCTCCTCCCCTCAGGCTGTTTTCTCTCTAAACATAAAATGTGCTACAACATAAGTCTGTCTTTAGAAAAAATATATTCCAAAGAGAATAAATGCTCAGTGTTATTTTTTTCTGTGATATGAATATGGGATGATTTCATTAACTAAACCTGCTTAAAACAAGGCATGTCTGAAAGGAAAAGTACCAATATTATAAGAGATATAATGGTGAAAAATGGGCTTTTATTTTAGGAAAAGCATGGAAACAAATGTAAAAAAGATAGCCGTGAAATAAAAACTATGTAGCATAATCTAGAAACTTCCATCATATCCGAGAGGACTGTTCAAGCAAACGGTGTGAAGCTTGAGGGCAGAGAAAGCCAGGTAACGTTCCTATTCTCTGGGGTGCCACACGAGACAGAATCCACATCAACTCCCACGATCATTCATTTCCCCAAGGGAGGGGAGACAGTTTTCTTGAAGAATTACTTGTTTGCACAATGGAGACCACATGCTCTTGAATGCTAACACTGAGCCCCACTCTGTGGAGACCACTACAGACAGACCTGTGAAGGATGTCCCAAAGCTAAAGCTCATCTGTCTTTCAGAGCCAAAGGCATGATGCAGTCTTGCTTTATTCTATAAACTAGATTTCCGGGACTGATGTTATGTTCCTGGAATGCTGAAGATAAGTTAATATTGAAGGGAAGAGTCCCTCCATATAAAACGCACCAAGGACGTCATCACCTCAGGCACACTAGTAGCAGTCCTGTGAATTGGTACCATGCCACCTCCACCTTATAAAGACACGTCAAGATGATACTGTGAGGGCTGGAGAGATGGCTTAGTGGTTAAGGCACTTGCCTCCAGTGCCTAAGGCACCAAATTCAATTCCCCAGTATCCACATAAACCAGACCCACAAGGTGGTGGCCCTAGTGTTCTCTCTCTCTGTATTTCTCTGCTTGAAAATGAATTATATATATATATATATATATATATATATATATATATATATATGGATAGATTATACTGTGGAAGCCTGGACCCAAGTCTATAGTCAGCACCTCCTCTTCTAGGCTCCCTTCTACTATCCAGTTGGCCTGAGGTACCAGGTCTGCTGACAACTGTGGAGGAAGTTGAACCTTCTCCCTACACACAGCTTGGTCCTCGGGTTTCTGCACAAGGAACCCTGGCTTGGTGAGCCAGATGTAAGATACGACCGTGTACTTGGTCTCTAATGGAGCATCATCCTTATGGACTGAAGCTCAAGTTCAGCCATCCTCTGGGCTTCCTTCCCCTCTCCGTCAGTGTGTTAATCAGACTTGCTCTCTTGGCCTCAGCTTGATTAGGCACATGGTATCCATGAGCATGTTTATTAGGAATTTAACAGCTGCTTCTAAGTTTGCTCTTTCCAACAGAAACGTTGCATATTTAAATTTATTCTTGTTGATATCATAGACTATATCTTTATAAGCCTTTTTCCAGGTTGGGGCTATGAGCTGTGGTGTGATCCCTTCCTTGGCTGACTGTCAAGAGTTCCCCTATGCTAAGAAGGTACTACTTGAGGACATTTTCTATAACTGGAATCAATTGTATAGGATGCCGACAGATCACCTAAAGCAGCAGTTAACAGACCAACCCTGGTCTGCCCCATTGACCAATTTTCAGAATTGACCAGGGGAGCCCACAGTTGTCAGAGACAGGACAGACCAAGTCAGCCTCCAGCCTGTGGGGTACAGCAAGGATCCATGGCTATCCCTTGGCCGGTCCTTCCTCTGGCCTTGCGGGCTCTCTGAGCATCATTCCTCTGTGCTGACTGCTGCAGGGTATCAAACCTACAGCTCTTTGGGGACTCAATTTGCTCCTAGCTAACCAAGTCTGTTGCAGACTCCCCGGCTGTCTGTAAGAAAGGGGCTCTGGGGACTGGCTGTAAGCTGCAAGGAATGGCTTGTGTCCCAGCAGCCTGCTTTCTGTTGAAAGGTTATTCAGAAAAGCCCAGGTCTAGGCTGCTCCTGGAGGACTCAGGGAAAAAGTTTCTCTAGATCCCTGGTGAATTAATTGTCCACAAGCTCCCAAGGAACCTCCAGCAGAAATGAGAAAACAAAAACTGGTCTCTCATCACCTTCCTACACACACAGCTCCCAAGAGTTCCAACCCTTAGAGCACTTGGACTCTGCTAGCTCACTTGTTCTGCACAGGCATCTCTAGAGGGCTGCGAGCTGCAGAGAACAATCCAAGGTCAACATCAGGGCTTTTGAGACAGTAGCTGCCTGTGCATCTCAGGTTTGCTTGGAACTCCTGGATTCAAATGATCCTCCTGCCTTAGGGTGTCGCTGTGACAGAAGGCTTGCCCACCTGGCTGGGCTGGGGGGCACCTGCTGGTCAAACTGGATGGCAAGATTTGGTAATGCAACTTCTTACCTGCTGCCTTCAAGCCAGGAGCATTCCTTTCAGAATTGAAGCAAGCAAGTGTGGGGCCAGGGAGCGGTGGAAATAATTTGCTTTAAACAATGTGTTTTGATACTTTGACCAGGTAATATAAAAGACATGTAAAATAGGCGTTAACCTACATTAAGCTGGGTGCACTTGCTCAGGCCTTTCGTCCTAAACACTAAGGAGTCTGAGGTAGGAGAATCACCAGGAGTTGGAGGCCGGACAGATCCTGAGTCAAACCAAAAACCCACCTGCATTTGAAAAATCCTATTGATCTGAAGTTGATTTTTGTATTGGGTACCAATCACCAACTGCCTTGGATGCAAAGCACGAGAGAGAGAGAGAGAGAGAGAGAGAGAGAGAGAGAGAGAGAGAGAGAGAGAGAGAGAGAGAGAGAGCTTTCTCTCCAGTGGCAGACAAGGCTCTGTGTGCTCTCTGCCCTGTAGGAGCTGAGGCCCTGCAGCCTCCCTGTAGAACCTGCATGTTCATGGCCTGGGAGATGTAGCTGTGCTTAGGGGAGTTTCAAGGGAAAGCAAACACGTAGAGTAGCTGGTATATGCTGGCTGCAGCGTTATTTACAGGAACGAAACATTAGCAGCACCTACATGTCCCCGATTAAAGGCCTGTTTAAATTGTTACATCCATGAATCACAGCCCTGTTTGGCCATCGTGATTCAGGAAACCACTCAACAATAGGAAAGAAAAATGCCATTTCTAAATGGCAAACCGGTCTTAGAGTGAGCAAACACTTCCAAGTAGATATGACATAACATGCTTATATGGTTTTAAAGCTGGTAATGTATAAAAATGTATCTTGTCTATATGTTAAGCTTTCTAAAATGTTTGTATTAAACATGGCATTTTTTAAAATCAGACTTTTCAAGGTGAAAGTTGTATTTTTCTTGATTCTAAAGCATAGCCTCCATATTTTAATATTTCTAAAATTGGGACACGTTTCTTCTCTTCGCCTGAACACGTTCATGCTCAATCAGTTCTAGCTGATAACCTAGGGGAGGAGAGAGAGTAGACGCAGAGCGTTCTTACTGCCTTGGGCTGCATTGGAGCTGGTGGGCTTGATGACTCTGTTAGCATCCTCGTGAAGAGCCCCGAACCAGTCCTTCAGCCGGGAAGCAAGGTTCCTCAGCTCCTTGTCGGTACAGGCTGGAAGGAAACAGAACAGATGGTAAGCCCTGGGAAGCCCCGCTGACCCAACCTGCAGACACCCCAAGGATGCTGTCATCGCCAGGAAAGGGGGGAACTCAGAGAGAGCCTAGATTCTCAGGACAAGTGGGGCTGCTCAGACTTGAACCTGGCTGGCCTCTGAGCAAATCCAGGTTGTAGCATCCTCCAGAGACTGAGCAGATCTTTCTTGGTAACCACACAGACCATGACATTTCCCACTGCGCTCAAGCCTAGGGAGACCTAGGTCACTAAGAAACCCCAGAAGCAATAGGCTCCCCATTTCCCATCAGCATGAGGTTTGGTCTATCTTGTTAGCCTTCGTCCTCTGCTTTAGCTCTTACCAGTTCACAGAAGGACACACACCTTTACCATGAAAGAGGTCTTTCTACCTCAGCCCATCTCTAAATTCTTGGCTCATCTTCTAGGGTTTGGCAGAGAGCTGGGGCATGGATGGATGGTGTGGGGTGACTGTGAGCTGGTTGAAGGTCTCTAGAACTGAGACTTGAGCAGGGAAATCTCAAGAGAAAGGACAGAGGAGAGAAGGGAGCTGACGTCATTGCTCTCTGATGTTACCTCAGGGTCTACGCTAATTCTGAGAAGAAGGCTCTCCTAGCCAAGGATCCAGGCAGTGAACTTCTACCAGAGGGCTGAAAAACTACAAATGTATTTTATGGCACTTAAGCAACTGAAGAGAATTTAAAAATTAAGCAACCAGCCCAAACCCCAGTGAATAAGGGTCAAGGAACTAACACCCCCACCACCACACACACACCACTGTTGATTTCCCCAAATTCCCAAGGTAGAGGAGCGAGCAAGCCAAGAAGTTGAGGAAAACACTATTTCAACCCAGAGCCAGGTCTGAGCATCTTGTTTGAGGGGACACAGCTGAGGGGTTGGAATCCACAGTGCACTAGACTCACAGGAAGCCAAGGGGGCAATGATGGAGATGCAGAGTCTCACCCCAGCCTCCAAATAGCAGTCCCTGAACACACAAGGTGCTGAGTCCATCTGTCTGTCTCAAAGGCCAGAGAGAGAGAGAGAGAGAGAGAGAGAGAGAGAGAGAGAGAGAGAGAGACCTTTCCCAAAGGAAGGAATTCTGCTCTTCAGTCAGCTAGGTCTTGGGGCTCAACCCAGCTTTCCAGATCAGACCACAAAGGTCCTTCTCCATCCTCCAAACTAGTGGCAAAGTGCCCAGGCCTGGGATGGCTCTATGCACCCTGTCATTGTTCCAGCTAGGACCCCAGCTTTCACCTCTGCAAGGAAGGCACCGAGTGCATGTGTGCCCAGGGCTGGCACCCGAGTTGCCAATGACCTCAGGTTACTACCTTGCTTTGAACAGGTGAGGCCCAACTGTATTTCAAGATGTCAGCCAGAAAACAGCAGCAAGACTCTTGTCGGGCAGCAGAGCAGAGCACAGTGGGCTCCCCCTGCCATGAGTATATCTCAGTGTCATCACTCACTGCCTGGAGGCCCACAACCTATCTCTGAATTCCATGGCACCTCAGTTGCCTCACTAGTAGACACAGGATCTGTGGTCATTAAATGGTTATAAGGAAGACATTACGTTTAAAGTTCTTAAAGTACATGGTTTGAGCAGGGCGTAGTGATACATGCCTTTAATCACAGCCCTCAGGAGGCTCACTGTAAGTTCAAGGCCAGTCTGGGCTACATAAGGAATTCCAGGTCAGCCTGAGCCAGAGTGAGACCGTACCTTGAAAACAAAGTAGACTGTCTCTGGTGATTACTTGGCATATGCAAGCTGTGATTTTCATTAACACACCAGTAAGACACACGCACCGAAACAAAACTGGCTTTGGTCACATAAGCGATAAGAGAAAGTATATTATCTGCGCTTCCCTACTGGAAGGACTTAAAATCGAGTACATTTAAAATGTAGGTCCTCAGCTACATGTTTAATGCTCACGAGTCACACGTGACAGGGGCCTCACACTGGACAACACAGCACAGGACATTTCCACCGCAGGAGAGTGCCATACCAGTTAGAACTGGAATGAGAGTAGCTAATATTTTGGATTTTCCAACTTCATGGAGATTCATTATGATAACTATGGGTCAAAATGAGTACGTCTCCTGCCTCCCTTCAGTGTTTTTTTTTAATATATCCATAATGATTTACATTTAATGGGCAAACCATGAGTTGTTATCCCCAGTTCCCCAATGCCCCTCTTCCCCATCCCCAGTCAGCTGGATATCCTCCTCCATGGGCCATCTGGATCAGTCCTTGGGGCTGGGGACCATGGATAGCCTAGGAGTCAGCCCGGTTCCACCAGCCCTAGTGTGTTGTTACTGAGGGGTGCCATGCCTCTGGATAGTCTCCCCCACCAAGGTTCTCACAATCTTTCTGCCCTCTCTTCTGCTCAGTTCCCTGAGTCATGGTGGGTGAGTATTAAGGCTGCTTTATCGTTGAGATCTTAGGGGACTCTATACTTCTGCTTTAGGTTGTGTTGAAGATCATTTTGAGATGAGAAGAGAGGATTGACATGAGCCCCTGATAGCCATGCTCACAAGTAGGAGCTGGGGCTGACTTGCAGCTAAAGGAGGAGATTCTTACTTTTGCCCAGGTGCCAACTGTGACTCCAGAAGCAAGCCCACACGAACCCAGAGCCTCGGGGGAATCCAGCCTGCACTTTACCAACGGTGCTCACTTGTAGAGGTTTGGACGAAATGTCCCCTTACAGGCTCATGTGTTTTGACTGCTTGGTCCCAATTTTGGGAGGGTTATGGGGCCTTTGGGAACGTAGGCTTGCTGGAGGAGGCGTGTCACTGGGGTGGACTTTGGGTGTTCAGAGCTAGTTCACTCAGACTACTTCCACTAGACGATGTGACAAGATGTGTCACCTGGTGCCTGCTCTGCCACACCTTCCCCACCATGAGTGATGAGGCTATAAACTGGTAAATCTCTCTTTCATCAGCAGGTAGGTGTTTTGTCCCAGAAACGAGAAGGTAATTGCTGCACTCAGCTCTAAGCAGCAGTGTGATTTCTTTTCTCCGGACAGGATGTGCACTCTATAGTCATCTTGCATTTGAAAGCGGAAAATTAATAACACTTCTTTTTCCCCTATTGCTATGCACCCTATTGGTGCAAGATGTCCGTGAGCTAAGAATATTGCCAAGGCAACTTGCAAAGAGATCCCACCCTGCAAGACAACCTAGTAAGATGTGTTTCACTAAACCCTGGCAGATGTACAGGTAACTCTGGGAAGTACAGAGGCTGTGGATGGCTGAAGGAATCAGGCAGTGAAATCTTGAAAGAGAGAATGTGCCACTCAGGGACAAGTCCATGAGCGGGGAGCCATGGGGTGCATCTAGAGGGGGGGCAGAGAGAGAGAGAGCTCAGAGAACAGCAACAGAGATAGGAGATACTCAGTTACTGAGCTCGGGTGTGAGGAGAAAGCCAGGTACAGTCTGCCTGGAGCTTGAGATGTGCTAGAGGAAAGGAAATAACCAGATGGCAGCCTGCAGACAGCTATTTGCCCAGATCTGGGGCTTCAGCCATAGCACAGGCTTTGGGAGAAAAATGCCTCTCTAAGTGTCCATTACCCCCCCCTCCAGGTGACAGCACTTAACGTGCTTTTTGGAAGGAGGAACCCAAACTATAAAACTTCATCCATGGTCATTCCTCTGCTCTCTGATCCAAGATGGAACAATCCTTGTCATTTCTACAGAGGGGTCCTGCTGGCCTCCGCACACCTCCTGGTGGAAGAACTGGGTGCTCAGGCCATCAGAGACAGTCTTCAGAGGAAAGAGGCTTCTCTCCTGGGAGCATTTGGTTAAGTCATGCTGACCAGGACCCTGGTCTGTTTTGTCACTATACCTTCCTGAGTGCACACGTTCTGGCAAAGTCTCCCGATTTCAGTTTTGTTTCCTCCCAACTCCGTTTGGGTTTCAGCTCACTTTATGCTCCCCTTTCTCAGCCTCCTACACCTCAGTCATGTCTCCCCACATGCCTTCCTGTCTCTCTAAATCACTGCATGTCTTTATTCCATGACTCAGTCTGGTCCAACAGGGCTGGGATGCTGGCAGTGCCTCTGGAATTGAGGGTCCCCTCCAGATACTCAGTCTTGGAGAAGGCATCTGGGAATCGTCCTGGATTTCTCCATCTTATCCTCCCTATTGGCGGATCCACTGCAGATGCAGCGCGTGCCTCCACCGAGAGGCCGACACAACAGGCTCCTCCCCGGTCTCCTGCTCTCCACAACTCCCCCCTCATCCAGCAGCCAAAGTCATCTTTCTGAGCTGGACTCAGATCAAGTAATTTTCATTCTTGAACCACTTCTGAAGGTCAAGTCTAATGTTCACAGTAGGATGTAAGCAGCCTTGAGGATCATCCCTGAAGTCCTTCCAGTCTCTCCTCGGCATTGTCTCCCTCTCAGCCTCCATGCTGTGATCTACCTGCTGCTCCCACCCGGCCCTCTCGTCTAGCCTGTGTCTCCCGCACATTTCCACGTTAAGGGTGATTTCTTTTCAGAAGATTCCCATTCAGCCCCTCGATTGTGGCAGTTTGAAAGGTGGTATGTGTCAGCCTCAGCCTGCAATGCAGCCCACGACTGGCTGAATCTCAGAACCCTCCTGCTGTCTTTTAGAACCTGAAGTCTTTCCATCTGCAAAATGGCAAGCTGTAGCTTAGCACATATCAATACATGGAACGAGACAGAGAAGCTTCCCGTAAAGCATAGCTTCAGCTACTGGTATGTCCCAGAAATACGGTCACTTTATTTCCCTTCCCATGTCCCAACTGTCTGCACGATACATCAGACATTTATAGTGCTACTTCATTTTCAAGCCTGTGACAATTATAAAGACCTCTCCTTGCCTAGGTTATAGGCAGGTCAGTAGAAGATTCGAGTTATTCCTGCTTGCCTTCTCCCAGGGGGATAAGCTCTGTGGCAGGGATCAGTCTGACTTCCTCACACACACACACACACCCCTCTATCTCTAGCACGTAGAAGTCGTTCAAAAGATACTCATGGAAATAAAAAATGCTCAATCAGAGACATTGGCTACAAACTCGCAAGTGAAATACTCCTAAGTGGGAAAGTTAGGATTTGAATCCAGGCTGCTCTCATGCTGGGCCCACCCTGTGTGGAGGGGAGAATGCTAATGTGTACAATGAATGTATTTGGTCCATGCTCTGGGCTGAAAGACATCAAAATGCCAGCTACAGCTGTACACACAGCAGCTCTGCAGGTGACCCAGGCCGCAGTTGGCCCAGCAACACAGGATGGAGGGGACAGCAAGTGCAACTCGCCTTCATTAGCTTTGGTGTGAGAACAGTGGTCTTTAGGGAGGGCCGTGGCATGTCACGTGCATAGCCACTGCAGCTTCGTTAGGGAAAGGAACGTGCTGTGGACATTCTTTCACAGTGTGTAAAAAGACAGCTCCCTCCCCCAGAGAAGCAGAGCGGGGCAGGGAAAGGCCCAGGTAATTTGGTCTCTCCCAGTAGACTTCTGTCTGGAAAATATGACCAGAATGCAATAAGCAAGTAGAAGCAAGGTGCATGAACAGCCCGGTGCCAACACGATGGCATGTCCACCTAGCACCCTTGTGTCTTCATCCGAGGCTCTAGGATGCACTGGGTTTGCAGACAGATGGCATTCAAGCCAAAGTAGAACACAGGGACCCAGCTGACAGAGGGAAACAGATACACTATGGCCAGAACCAGAGACAGAGCAGCTTTCTGGGCTATTACAGCATGTGTGACAAGGAGGGAAAGGTAGATAGTGGACAGCTACTAGCTGCTGGGGAGAGATGGCCATTGTTTCTGCCACAGATAAGCTGTACCTGTCCTGGGCTCCTATGCCCAGCCCTCTCCGGCTCTTAAAAATAGGGGATAATCTTAAGAGAAGCAGGACTAGGAAATTCAAGCTTGTGGAAAAAGTACTCCCAAAAGCTTATGCTACCATCCATCCTAAGATGGATTCTGTTTATTAATGAGTTGGGGGTGGTGGCTCAGCAGTGAAAGGTACTTGCTTGCAAAGCTTGACAGCGCGGGGTTTAATTCCCCAGTATTCATTTAAAGTCAGATGCACAAAGTGTCACATGTGTTTAGATTTTGTTTGCAGTGGCAGGAGACCCTTATATGCCCATTCTCTCTCTCTCTCTCTCTCTCTCTCTCAAGATATTAGTGAGTTTAGGGGCTGTGGTAGTTGGAATGGATGTCCCCCAATAGATTTATAAGTTTTTTTCCAGCTGTCTGGCTGGAGGAGGTGTCACCTAGGCTGGATTCTAGGCTCCACAGCCCAAAGGTGATTCTGGGATGGACTTGAAATTCCAGCTATACATATGCAAAGAGAAGCCAGAGCTCAAGTCTGGCAGTCCTACTGTTGTTGGCTAGATTGGGCTTGCCAGAGTTGCTGGTGCTGGGTCTCTCTTGGTTTGGATCTGTGAAAGGGGGCTAGCCTTTTTCTTTATTATTAAACTTCCCCTGGATCTGTTAGTTTAATAAATAAACTGTGCCTGGTTTGGAGATCCATCCCAGCAGCATGTGGCTCACCACGACAGGGGCTGAGTGACAAAATAGCCCTTTGTAAAGAGGGCTCAACTTGAAAGGGAAGAGAGGTGCATAAAATACCGGAGGATGCAGAAACGCAGGTGGGACACAAATACAATTTCTCTATTCAAAGCTAGCGTTGACATCCATCAGAGGGACAGATGGTGGTGAGTGTGACTGAGGGTGTCTCTATGGCAGCAACCCTAACTGAAGCTACTTTTGAACATCCAGTTAATGTGGCATCATATAGCATGGCAGGATGTCTGTAAACCTCTGCCAGGGAACCAATCACTGGACTCTGGAACACATGAACTTTGTAGCTCAAAAACCCAAGGAAAAGTCCATGTTGACCTTCTCCCAGCCCGGCCCTGTGGATGTTTACTGCAAGGCTCTGCTGAAGGTAATATGAAAACAATCACAGTTTAATTTAAACTCTGGTGCTTCCGAAGGTAATTAAAGAGTTGGGCCAGACTCAAGTTCTCTCTCAGAGCAGGCTGCGAGGCCCCTCAGCAGTGGAGACCCAGCGCAGGTCCTTTTGCTCTAATCTCTTCCAGCCCTCCTAGGTACCTTTGTGAGTAATTACTTAATCAGAGCGGCTCTGGATCAATGCGCTCAGAGTGTTTGCAATTAACAACTCCTGTAAAAGGTCCGGCTGAGCCATCTTTGGGTGGAGATTTAGACGCTAAGAAGATACTTCCCAGAGCTGGGATTTGAGCCAAGACAAGGCTACCTTCTTGAGCTGAAGCCTCAACATCCACCATGGAATCTCACGATGCTGGTAACCCCAGGGGACTTGAGCACTCCTGCGGCTGTGTGACCCACACCAGGGATGCTGCATGCCCCAGGAGCTCCAGAGAGGGAGAAACGGTGGGTCTACAGTTCCCCAAGGAATGTACACTTGGATAGACTGGTACACAAATGAGGCCCAATGCTGCTGAGATTAGTGCAAGCGGCAATAACCAGAGAAAACCCTGCTGTCACAGGAGGCACAGGGCAGGTGGAGTGGGGTTTGGGAGACAGAGAGCACTGAGCAGAGAGTCCAGTGGAAGTCTGGGGTCAAGGAGCTTTCTTTCAGTTTCCTCAGCTGCAGAATGGAAGCGCCAGCAAACCTAGCTGACAGGATGAGGGAAGGCTTAAAGCAGGATGTCCCTAAGCATCAACACTGTGGCTGCTCCCTGGTCCACACTCAGTAGCTTTTGCCTGTGGTCATATTTGTGGACCATGGTGGTCGACCTGATCCAAACATTTTAAAACCAAGATGTGTAGATCACATGGTATTTGCACAGGAAATGACCTCATGCAGCCAGCTACCAAGATATGATTCTCCTCTGTTGTGGAAAAATTCAATGATCGGTCCTGAATAAATGTGCTAAAATTCACAGCCAGGCGTGTTAACTAGCAGATCCAGAGCCCCCATGCCACCAGCCAGGTTCCCAAAGGCACCTGCATCTCTGCCCCTCTGGCACAGAATGACGAGGGTAGGGTTTGGGCTTCGGAGTCTACGTACCAGCTCTCAGTGACTCAGGTGCTGCTCTAAGCTCTTCTCTGCACCTCTGCTTTCTCTTCTGTAAATGGGGATGGTGATGGCATGTCTGGCGAGAGTGTGAAATGTTCCCCATAGCCTATGTGTTTATGATTAGGTCTCAAATTCGAGTCCCAGGGAGGTGGAGCCTTGCTGGAGGAGGTGTGTCACTGAGGGTGGGCCTTGGGGCGTTCACTAGCTCACTTTCCAGATTACCTCCACCCAGATGATGTCACGCTCTGCTGTCTGCTCTGTCATGCCTTCCTCACCATGATGAAACTTCCCCTTGAAACTGTAAGCCTGAAAGCAACCCTTTTCTCCCATGAGCTGCCTCAGGTCACGTGTTTTGTCCAAGGTAACTGATCCACTCACAAGTGTCAATCTCACCTAAGTCCAAGGTGAGGTGGGGACTTACATGACAGGTAAACTGTCAATACCAATAACAAGCTAACACCTCAGGAGCAGGGACCACCCACCCTCGAGGGGCCAATGCCAAAGCATCTAGACTTGGGATTGCAATGACAGAAATCACAATGGGGGCTCAAGGAAGAGCTTTGAACAGTGAACCCCGCTTCTAACTGGAGCTTACTTGACAGGGCAGGTTGTGCCTGCATAATTTCAACTGTATTATATACACAATTTCAGTTTTTACTCTCCGGTGCCTAAAAACATGCCCTATATATACGTTCTTGTATCTTTAGAGATGGTATTGTTTCATGTAAAAACAGGTACAAGGAAGGAATTAAGGCCGTGTTATTCAGGAGCCTACTAATAAAATCCTTCTTAAAAAGCAGTCTTTGGAAGAGCTTAAAATACTGACATTAAAGTTGGAAGAAGATGAGTTAAACTAATTAATGGAACAACCTGCGAGCAAAGTCAGATAAATTTCCCTATTAGAGCCATTTAAGGCTATTCTTGGTAACCTGATTTAAGGAGGCTGTGTTCCCCTTGATCCCAATGATAATCCTTCAAGTGGAAAAGGAGATACATTTAGAACTCACACGTTTGTAAATGTGCATTAGGAGAGTAACACTTATTTTCCCCTCTGAATAATCTAGCAGGAAGGTTAGGCAGATAAAATAAGCTTTTAAAGATTCGGATAAAAATCCACAGCCCTTTGCCACACTCCAGGGCAAAAAAAAATTATTGAATATGCAAAATATTGGTTGGAAATGCCAGCTAGGGCTTTAATTGTATTTCCTAGCCAGTGGGTTCATGGCTGGCCCATATGGGAGACCTGTCATAGATTAGCAGAAAACAGAATTATAGCTGGCAGGTTACTGAAAATTCATGGTTAACCAAACATCTTGTCCCCCCACCCGCTAATAAAGACCAAGCTGGAGAAATAACAACTGTTTTGTCACTTGAAATCAGCAAGGGCAGGCGCTCCAAGATAGAGCATGAATGGGCTCAGCCTGGACCACTGAGAGTGCCAGGGTGCCAGAGCCCTGGGAAGGGGTGCACTGTGGGGAGGGGAGTGATAGTGTCTGGGCATCACTTTACCTATATGAATGTATGTGCTCGAGGAGCCTGTTGCAGTCAGGGAGGGCTTCCATGAGGAAGTCGCCTTGCAGGGAGGAGTCAGTCCTGGTAGATTTTGAAACAATGAGGAAGCCATTTAAACAATTATTAAAGGTGATTTCCAATTAAGATTCACTCTGCTCAAATTAAATACACAACCCTTAGTATGATTAAATCTACTTCTCAATCATAAGGCTATATCAAAAGCACAAGCATGGCTTTATACTTGAGACATTCTGCTATTATGTGTTACATATGCACATATCTCTCCTACGATGTGACTTGTGACATTGAATTTTTTTTCCCTAGGACAGATGCTAACTAAATCTGGATGTGATTTTAATGATTGAAATATGCTTTTAGGGTAATGTAAAACAAGTCCCCATTCTTATGACCTCACAGTGGTTGTCGTAACTCCCATAAGACCTTCACAGTTCTGGGCCTGTCTACATTTTGGCACAGAGGACCGAGGAGGACAAAAAGAACAGGACATCAAAACAGAAGGGTTACCTCGCGGACAAAGGAGGGGGCTCTGGAATAGAGGAGAGGAGGGGGACAAAAGAGGGGACAGAAAGGGAAAATGTTCCAATTAGAGGGTATTCATGTAATAAAACTCCCAATTAGGGCTGGAGAGATGGCTCAGAGGTTAAGGCACTTGCCTCCAGTGCCTAAGGTCCCAGGTTCAATTCCCCAGGACCCACATAAGCCAGACCCACAAGGTGGTGGCCCTGGTGTGCTCTCTCTCTCTCTCTGCTTGAAAATGAATAAATAAAATATTTTTTTAAAACTCCCAATTAAAAAATGTTTAAAAAGTGGAGATTGGGTATGTACAGGGTGGTCCAGCCATAGACAAATTTCCCATGGAGCATACCAGCAATCCCACTGAGGACAGCAATGGAGATACCAATGTGTGGTTTATGCATACAAAGTTTCTACTTAATAATAATAAATGGGAAAATATTTAAAAGGATTTTTTCCCAAGGCCCAGTTTAACCTACTCCAATTCAACACCCAAATCTAGTTTTCACTAAATGTAGTTTTAGATTATTTTCAGCACCTGAAACTATAATCCGTGCATTCACATTTCTACCCTTAAACAAGAGATGGGCCTATATGAAAGCTATTTAGTGGGACAGAGAGGTCAAGGGATTGGAGGGCGGCCACCCATGGCAGCCTGGGATCCAAGGCTCTCACGCTGACTGCAACAGGAAGCCAGAAACCTGTGAATGGTTGGAGGAGGATCCTGAGTGCTTTCATTCACAGATCCCAGGAGGGACCAAACAAAACAAAGAGCCCTGTGCAAGTTCTCTACCTCCCCTTGCCCCCAGCTCTGGTCCAGTGTGGATACTGATGTCCTCTGACAGGCAGAGGGACAATACCATGCTCTCCTGTGATAAAGATCCAGTAGTACCATCTCCTGGGCGTCTCGATTCTAGGGTAAGAGGGTGAAGACTGGACCCAAGATTAGGCCACACGCAGCTTGGCACGTTCACTTTGCACACCAATGGGTGAGTGACTGGGAGAAATTAAGGAGCATCGGGGAAGTACCACCGAAGCCCATTCGAGCAATTCCAGTCTGTGGAAATGCTGCCAGGCTAAGTGTCTTGCTCACTAGTCCTCTTACCCTTCAGACCACACAACTCAACTCTTGTCTGTCCCTTTCCTCCTCAGCGCATGAATGGGGACAGTGACTTGGCATGAGAAACAGCTGATATCCAAGCCTCCGGGGACCTCCTCTGGATACAGAGAGGACCTTGTAACTGACACCGGAATGGAATATTAGCCACCATCATTTCTGTTTCTAGTACAACTGCTATATTTAATCAAAATAGCCTGTCTACAGAGTGGGTATCTATTGAGGTGGCAGAACATAGCTGGTGATTTCTGTCTTCCTCTTCCGGATATATAGATAACAAACAGTATAAACAGAGAATAAAAACCTTCACTTTGGGCTGGAGAGATGGCTCAGCAATTAAGGCACTAGCCTCCAGTGCCTAAGGCTCCGGGTTCAATTCCCCAGGTCCCACATAAGCCAGACCCACAAGGTGGTGGCCCTGGTGTGCTCGCTCTCTCTCTCTCTCTCTCTCTCTCTCTCTCTCTCTCTGCTTGAAAATGAATAAATATTTTAAAAAAAACAAAAATAATAACCTTCACTTTGGCTAAAAGTAGAAGAGAGGGGGCGGGGAGAGAGAGAGAGACTCTGAATCCCTAGGCTTACAAAACATTGAAAACCCACGCAGATGGAGATGAGAAGTAAAAGGTCCAGGTGGACCAATAACAAAGCAAGCAAACAAAAACAACACGAATATGATTCTGAGAGGCAAAGGGCTCCTCCCCAAAGTAATAAACCAAAAGTTCCTGCTCAGCAAGAAGGGAAGGGGTCTGGAGGAAAGGTTATACGGAGGAAGAAAAAGGAGAAAGTAACCCAGGGGTGGCAGCTTAGAAACATCTGCAAAATAGTTCTTTGTGTGTGTGTATGGGGAGAAGCTTAGCAAGGTAACTGGAGGCAGGGCGAGCACAGTGAGGGGAGGTGGGGTCACAGGGAGAAGCCATTCTAGAAGTCATCTGTCACTGATATGCTAATGAGCCTGGGCACCTTCTGCTGTGAAGCTGCAGAAAGCCTGGTTCCTTCCTTCCCAGCCACAAGACTCTCAATATACAGAGCAGTAAAACTCGTTATAACGTTTTGCTTTTCACTCTCTTGTTACTTTCGTCCAGCTGCTGTAGCACGAAGTGATATCCAGACTCTGCTCCGTCCTGCCATGATGAAGCGTCCTCTCCATCTTGTAAACCACAATAAGCCCTTTTCTTCCATAAGCTGGTTTTGGACGCGTGTTTTATCCCAGCAACAAGAAGGTAGCTGCTCTAGAGACTGTTCTTGAGGCCATTCTTGGAATTAGGAAGAGGTTAATCTCTGTGCTGAAAGGCAGTGTGAGCAGGGAAATGGATTTGAATCGATACTAAGATCCATCCTAATCAAATCAGTGGATTTCAAAAGAAAGAAATGTCAATATGGTAGCAGAAGACATATCCCAGGACCTTGTGAGAGTGAAAAGAACAATGCTGCCAAGATCTGAGCACCTCTGGAATCCAAGCCAGAGGGCACAGCAGAGCTGTCTACAAGTTCCTCTGGAGAAGAAAGACCCGAGCCAAGGAGGTTCTACCCACCCAAGTAAACAAAACAGAAAACCCGTTTGAAAGGTGCACTAACTTGGGTCAGGATGGCTTGCAAAGGAATAAAGGTGAAGATTGGGGCAAGAATGCAGGTGGGTTTGGTGATGAAGCAAGAGAAGGAGGGAAAGAACAAACGAGGTGGATTTGTGGATAGCCTTGTGTATCTAACAGCCGGGGCTCAATGACCTCATGAAAAGATGGAGAAACAAGAAGACAAGACTATACCTATTTCATAGACAAAGGGAAACCCAAGTGGGAGAAATTCATTACCAAGGAAGGGAATTTAAAGATGGGTGAGGGGACAGAGGGAAAGAAAAGTCATGTTCATGGTATTACTGCTTAAGGTGATAACCATCCTGTGAGCATGACAGTGCAGGTCTATAATCCCAGGTACTTGGGAGCCTGAGGCAAGAAAATAGCAAGATCAAGACTAGCCTGGGAACTGCTCCATGGGAGGGAATTCATGCCTGTGACTTGAGAAGTCCTAACACCATTCACCCTCTAAACACTTATGTTTATGTCCATGTAGTAATGCTCCTCTCACTTTTGGTTAGAGAAGTGTCATGGTCAGCCACACACTGCTGGGAGGAATCTCCAAACCAGGCACAGTTTATGGGAGGAAAGCGTTTATTGAAGCTTCAGATCCAGGGGAAGCCTCAGAACAGAGAAAGAGGTTGGCCCCCTTCCACAGGTCCAAGCAGAGAGAGGAGATGGAGGGAGAGGGAGAGAGAGGGAAAGAGAAGGAGAGAGAGGGTGGGAGAGAGAGGGAGAGAGAGACCATCACCAACACCACACACACAGAACAGCAAACAGACAGGGCGTGAGGGAGAGAAATCTCCTTCCCCTTTAGATAGCCTTAGGGTGGGGTCTTACAACCCTATCACAGACTTAATGGCTTCCTCAGTCTCTGGAATTTCCTTTCTGCACTGCCTTCTCAGGAAGGTATGTTCATTTCTAGCTTCTCTGAGCTTCCTTACATCCTGCCCCTACTGAGAGGCTGCCTTCCTGTGAACATCCTCAGAGACCCACCCAAGATTACTAAAAAGTTCAAGTTGACAACAAAACCTAACCATCACAAGAAGCTTACCTTTTCAGATGGCAGTGACTTCTTCTTCTGGGAAGACTCACAACTCAATGTGCTGAGAAGAGTGACAGCGGAGTGCTCAGCACTAAATGGGACATCTCTGTCACACCCTCCAAGTCTCAAGAGGACCATTTTGGAAGAGGGGTATGATGGTTAGGTTTTGTTGTCAACTTGGCCTTTTTAGTAGCTCTTGGGTGGGTCTCTGAGGATGTTCACAGGAAGGCAGCCTCTCAGTAGGGGGCAAGATGTAAGGAAGCTCAGGAGAGCTAGAAGTAAACATCCTTTCGTGTGTGGACAGAGCAGGAAGGAAATTCCAGAGACTCAGGAAGCCATTAAGTCTGGGATAGGGTTGCAAGACCCAACCCTAAGGCTATATAAAGGGGAAGAAATTCTTCTCTGGCCCTCCTGCCTGTTTGCAGTTCTGTGTATCGTGTGGGTGATGGGTTTCTCTCTCTCTGCTTGGACCTGTGAAAGGGGAGCAGCCTCTTTTGGATTCTGGAACTTCCCCTGTATCTATAGCTACAAATAAATCCTTTCCTCCCCAAAACGGTGCCTGGTTTGAAGATTCATCCCAGTGGCGCGTGGCTGATTACGACAAGGGGTAAAAGAGAAAAAACAAAAGGAAGGGGAGGAGTGCTTTGGAATGCTGTACTCTAACACAGTTTGGCTATTTTATTCATGACCTCACAGTGGCTGGCACTATTGACACAAGACCTAAATAATATGTAGGCAAAAATAAAATGATGACATCGAAACAGAAGACAGGCTAGTTGGAAGAAAGCATCCAGTGTAAGAAAGCACGAAGAGGGGAGGTACAAAGGAGGGTGAGAGAGGGAACTGTGATCAGGTTATATTGTGTATATGTATGGAGGTTGTCAATGGTCTTCTTTCTTTAAGATAAAACTGGCCTGGGCAACTTAGCAAGAAGCTGCTTCAAAGTAAAGATGAAAGGGCTGGAGATGAAGTCCATTGGTCCATTTGGACAGCATATGCTAGGCCCTGAGCTCAATCTCAAGAGGGTGAAAGGGGTGGGGAGAGAAGCTTTCTAACAAGCAGAAATTTTCAAGCTAAAAAAGCCAAGTGCAATGTGTATCATATTACTGTGCTGATGGGGACAATATTTTCATATGCTTGCTTCTATATGTTTCAAGAAGGATTCGAGGATTTGTAAGAATTAGTAAATTCTTTGTGGAGGAGGAGCTATTAGACCACTGGGAGAATTTCTGTATTCCTTTGATTGGTTTTCAACAGTGATGTAAATAGACACATCATCAAAAACATGATGCCAAGGGGCTGGGAGATGGTTCAGCAGTTAAAGGGGTTCACTTACAAAAGCCTGTTGGTCCAGGTTCAATCCCGCAGCACCAGTGTAAGCGGGATGGGCATTCATTTGCGTGTGTATGCGCACACACACACAGACACACACACACGCAAATGAATATACAAAATTTAAAAACCACATGGAGTCTGTTTCATTGTTGGTCTCCCTCACTAACCCATAATACTCCCTGAATGGAGGGTCTGTGTGTCACACTGTTGGTAGCCAGTTCCACATAGCTGGGATGAATATCTAAACCAGACACAGTTTAGGTCAGGAAGGGGTTTATTTCAAGCTTATAGATTGAGGGGAAATTCCATAATGGCTGAAGATGTTTGCTTCCACTCAGAAATTGGAGCAGAGAGAGAAACCATCACCAGCCAGCAACCACCACCAAGCAGTAAGCATAAATGGGCAGCAATCAGGAACCCTAGAGCTCAAACCTCTCTGCATACCTTTGAGCTGGATCCCAAGATCCGCCCCCAGTGACATCTCCTCCAGCCAAGCAGCTAGAGACCCAAGTCACAAGCTTTAATAAAACAGAGTCCAACCCACTGAGTCTTCAGAGATCCCACTACCTCCCAGCTGAGGTGACAAGATGTGATGCCCAGCCTCTGCTCTGCCATGATAAAACCTCCCCTGGACCTTCAAGGTCTGCCCTCAGTGGCACTGTCTCCCAGCACGTTTCCACCTCTCAAAGGCTCCACAACTTTCCCAGATTACCACAGCTGGGGACCAAATATTCAGAACACATTTGGGGGACATTTCATGCACACCATCACAAATATGATCACCTTGAATGAAAGAAAAGAGCTTCCACATGACCACTCATGAAGCACTGAGCACAGAGTGGCCAGCACGCTCCTTCGAAAAGGAGGGAGAGAGCTAGTCATAGGAGACATCTTCCAACCAAACCCAGGTGTAGTCAGCCACATGCTGCTGGGATGAATCTCCAAACCAGGCACAGTTTTGGGGAGGAAAGAATTTATTGAGTTAACAGACCCAGGGGAAGCTAATGAAAAAGGCTGGCTGCCTCTCACAGAAGCAAGCAGAGACAGAGACAGAAGCCCACCACCAGCACCACAAGCAAGCACACTCCAAACTCACTAACAAGAGAAACTCCAGGCTTGAGCTCAGACTGCTTTTGCATATGTATAGCTAGAATTCCAGACCCACCCCAGAAATACCTTAGGGCTGAACCCTAGGATCTGGCCAAGGTGACACACTTCCTCCAGCCAGAACTGGCTGGAGACAATTTACAATTTAATAAACACAATTATAATAAACTCTATTGGGGGACATTATTCAAACTACCACACCAGGACCAAAGGATTCAGCTTTATACTTTGTTCTGTCCACTCTGAACTGTTTACAAAAAGGATGCCCTTATCCTTGATCATCCTTTCAGCACAGATGCATGGGCTCCCCAAACCTGATCAAATGAATTAACAGGATACCTGGAGGTAATAAACAGATGGGTTCTATTGACAACCACTAACATGGAAGACCTCAGCCTACCCTGGCAGCAGCCCTGGGAATCTGAATGAATGAAACCTGTTTCATTCTTTTATTTCTTTGTAGACTATGATTGCACGATGGCACAACTATTTCACACACCTGGCTTCCCGCTCCTGTCTGGATAGTTACCACTCTAATTTAGTTCGTCTGTGTCTTTGCAAGCATATTTGGAAACCATGGCAGGCTGCTTACAGAAAATTCAGTTTCATTTTGTTTAAGCATCCAGCCAATGGTGCAGGCAGGAAACGGTGATTTGGAGATAACTAGCTTATGCATATGTAAACATGATGCATTTAGCGAATTATGTAGACTTCACACTTGAGAGCATTGAAGAAAACAAAGGTATCGTCCAAGAAAACTTTAAAGCTGGAGAGTCATTTGAAAGGAATATCGAGTTATTGCTTTGTAGGAACGCTGGAGCTCTGATTTGAATGAAAATAGCAGTTTCTAGTGCGAAGCCTGGACATAAACAAAAATTTGAACAGGTCTAATTTTAAGTGGTATTATGGTATCTTTAACGGCTCCTAGGAATTATAGCCCATAACATGTTTTGAGATTGAATTCATGTGGGAGGAGGTTGTATATTTCGCATTTCCCCAGTACATGCCTTTCTCCTTGGGCCTAGAGAGGAAATTTTAGGCCTTCCCTAAGCACCAGAAGTATCGGTCTAGTTTTTTAAAAAATATTTATTCATTTTCAAGCAGAGAGGGAGAGAGAGAGAGAGAGCCTGGTTTATGTGGGTCCTGGGGGATTGAACCCGGGTCCTTAGGCACTGGAGGCAAATGCCTTAACAGCTGAGCCATCTCTCCAGCCCTCGGCCTAGGTTTAACCACCTCTTCAGTATATTGCACCATTCCTGTTTCTGTTCTCCACTAGGACCTGCTGCCTAGTCCTCCTCCCACCTCAGCAGCCAGGAATCACACTAAATATATAATGAGGAGCTGGGGAGACAGCTCAGTGGATAAAGAGTTTATCACACAACTCTGCGTTCCCAAGTTTGGATTCCTAAACCCTATG